>CAUZXS010005717.1:340000-367500 GCA_963585895.1 Sepioteuthis lessoniana | reverse complement strand
AAAACAAACAATTCTATAGATACTTCAAGCAAAGAAAAAAACAAAAAAAAAAAACTGGTGAAATCTAATATGAGAAGACCTGGATATGGCTACGAAAGAAAAAACTTAAGAGAGAAACTGAATCTCTGCTCATAGCAGCACAAAACAACACCATAAGGACCAATTATATTTAAGCGAATATCATAATACGCAACAGAATTGCAAGTGTAGATTATGTGGTGAAAAGACGAAAGCATTAATCATATGATAAGCGAATGTAACAAACTTGCGCAAAAGGAATGTAAATTAAGGCCCGATTGGGTGGGGAAGATGATCCACAGGGAATTGTGGAAAAAATTGAAATTTGATCATACTAACAAATAGTACAGATACAATCCAGAATCTGTCCCAAGAAAATTAGACACATAAAATTCTCGGGTATTTTGAGATACAAACAGATCACATAATCCCAGCCTAAAGATCAGATGTAGTGATAATTAGCAATTAAAATAATAATAATAATAATAATAATAATAATAATAATAATGAATGAATGAATGAAGAAATAAATTATAATAAATAAAATATTGTCGTCTAGTGGATTTTGCAGTCTCGGCGGATCTCCGAGTGAAAATCATAGAAAACAAAAGGATAGACGAAAATCTGGATCTTGCTAGAGAACTAAAAAAAGCTGTAGAATATGAGCATGACGGTTATACTAATTATTGTTGGCACGTTTGGAACGGTCCCCAAAGACTTGGAAATGGGACTGGAAGAGTTGGAAATCAGAGAACGAATCGAGACCATCTAAACTACAGCATTATGTAGATCGGCCAGAATGATGAGAAGGAGACCGGAGGAGGCTTCCTGTTACTCAGACTCCACTGAACGTCTTTCAACTAACACTGGTGTCAAAATCTTGGAATGATAATAATAATAATAATAATAATAATAATAATAAGAAGAAGAAGAAGAAGAAGAAGAAGAAGAAGACACAATTGGGTGGGCAATGTGATCCACTGGGAATTGAGCGAGAAATTTAAACTTGGCCATACGAACAAACGGTATGTGCACGACCCAAAACTCATACTGGAGAAGAACACACACGAACCCCTCTGGGATTCTGATATACAAACGGGTCACTTAATCTCGACCTGACGACCAGGCCTTATAATAATCGACTACAAAAAGAGAACTTGCAAAATTGTAGACTTTGCTGTCCCGGTTGAACATAGAGTAAAATTGAAAGAAAATGAAAAGAAGGACAAATACCTTGCCCTTGATTGGAGATTGATAAAACTATGGAACATGAAAGTGATGTTTATACCATATGTAATTGGTGCTCTTGGTACAGTCACAAAAGGATTAATAAAGGGATTGGAGGACTTGGAAATAAGAGGACGAGAGGAGACCATTCAAACTATTGCATTATTGAGATCAGCCAGAATACTGAGAAGAATCCTGGAAACTTGAGGAGACTTGCTGTCACTCAAACTCCAGTGAAAGACCATCAGCTAACGCTAAAGAAATAATAAAGTAAAGTTGGCGACCGTAGTCGAGGGCGACCAGAAGGCTCTCTTTTCAATAGCTACAACACCGAGGTGTAGGGGAGGGCGCTACTCCTTCCCCTGGATTGCTCCACTTTACCTTTGATACGTACCTTATATTGCTGATTGTTAAGCAAGGAGGTATCAAGTACCATTTTTAAAGTCTTTGGTATGATGCAACCTGGGATTGAACTCCGGACCATTGGCGAACACTCTACTCACTAGACGAATAGTAATAATAATAATAATAATAATTATGGTAATGATTAAGTGGATTTTGTCGTTCCAGCAGATCATTGAGTGGGTGTAAAAGATCCCTGAATATTGCCTGAATGCCGAAAAAGTTGTTGAACATTAAGGTGACAGTGTTATCCATCGTAGCTGTGATCCTTTGGACAGTCCCTAAGAACGTGGAAAAATGGCTGGGTGAACTAAAGAAGAATCGACACTATCCAAACCATTGGTTAGCAAGAATACTCGGAAGAATCCTAGAGACCTGAGCAGACTTGCTGTCACTTTGACTTGTGCAAAAAACACCAGTTAAAATTGATGTGAAAAACTCAGAATGAGTAAAATAATAATATCAATAATAATAATAATAATTAAAAATGTTGAACGTGAGGATGGCAGCGATACCAATTGTAGTTGGTGCGCTTGGAACGGGTGGAGAAGCTTAGAAAAATAACTGAAAGTACTGAAAATCGAAGGAAGAATCAAGACCATCCACACTGCAGAATGGTTAAGATCAGATAGAATACTCAGTAGAGTCCTGGGGACCTGATGAGATTTTCTGCTATTTAGATTTCATTGAAAGACCACCAGCGTTAGTTGGTGTAATAAATTCGCAACGAGTAATATCATAAACATTTATTGCACTTGTAACAATTCTTAACGCATATAATTTGCCCACGGTTATATGGTTTCAAATATTTCAAGCTAATCATTTTCAAATAGATCTATTTGACTTATCAAGAAGAACCACACAGATACTATCAATTAAGACTTTAGATCTGAGAAGACTTGCTTCCCTCAGACTCCAATACTAATGTAAAAATACTTAGAAGGATAAGAAGAACAAGAAGAAGAACTAAAAGCCAACTGAAAAGAAAATGAAAGAGAAAACATATTTTAAATAAAAGTGATAAAGAAATCTTCAGGAAAATAATGATAGAACAATATAAAGAAAAAGAAAAGAAAAGGCTAATAGAAAATTTATAAGAAACTTTAACATTAAAAAAGAATACGTTAGTAGTGACCAAAAACATCAATTTATCACTAAGGAAAAACGGTTAAGAAAACGGACTCATTGTATTTATTTCTCTTTCTTAATATTTTGAAATATTTTTAACTTAAAAGCCGCGATGATGTTAGAAACTGTGGGATATTAACAAAAACCCCTTAAATTTTATAAATTTACTTGATTTGGTTTCTTTGTTTCATGACATATCAACCTTCTTGGAATATATAATGCCAATGTCATGTTTACAGAAAGACAGTAAAATTTTAGTCGGTATTTCTCTTGTCATATTTGATTATGTTTGTAACATGTTATTTATTTTTAAAAAAATAGTTTATATGTTTGCTGCTGATGATGACGATTTTTTTTATTGATGATGATGATTAAGATCATTGAAATTGTAATGGTATTATTCTGATAATATACATCAATATTTATGACAGATTAACCGGCTCATTGGCCTAGTGGGTAGAGTGTTCACCAATGGTCCGGGAGACCTGGGTTCAATCCCAGGTCGCGTCATACCAAAGACTTTAAAAATGGTACTTGATACCTCTTTGCTGAATGCTCAGCCATATAAGGTATATATCAAGGGTAAAATGGAGCAATCCAGGGAAAGGAGTAGCGTCCTCCCCAACCCCTCGGTGTAGTAGCTATTGAAAAGGAAGCCTTCTGGTCACCCTCGACTATGGTCGCCAACTTTACTTTATCTCGTTCTGATTAAAGCTGCCTGCTAAAATGCAAATCTAGCACGACAGGAAAACAGATCTGAAGACACTCAGAAGGATTAAGGTGAAACCTCTAAACCAGTTTGTGGATAATCAATATTGGATAAACAGAATAATATATGACTTATGTTTTAATCCAATTTTGAAAAAAACTGCCTACCACCATGTTTTTGAAGGTTACTTCAATTCTTTTTATCTATTTTAGTTCAACAGAACAAGCATGATATTCAAATATATTTGTAGTGGACAAAGATGTAAGGGATTGAATACAAAATCAATCTATAAATCAATAAATTTCATTTCTTTAAATTATGTAAAATGTTTGTTGAAAAACGGAAGTTACAATCATTTCTTCTAAGAAAAAATAATATTTGTCGAAACATAAATATTTGCCAATATTTTGGTTATAAAAATAACAGATGATACATTCAATGAAGTTGTTGGTCATGTATAAATCTGAGTTGATATGCTTTGTGTAAGTATAGGACTGTGTGTTAGTGTGTCCCTCTGTAGAGAGAAAATAGATTTATACCTTAAACATGTTTGCGGTTGCAAATGAATTTTTTCATCAGCCAACGAAGGCTGTAATAGCAATCCTAATGTTTATGTAAACAATGACGTATTCGGCCAATTTAACGTGATTAAATGATGTTAAAATTAGATGCATTCTGGTAGGCAAAGAATGAGTGATTTTCACTGAAAAGAAATGAATCATAAAATTTTGAGAAAGAACAGAGTACATCTATATAACTAACTGAAGAACTATGACTTCTTTTATAAGATTGAAGTAGACACGAAATAAGATAATAGTTGATGATGTATCTATGATTCTAATTGGTATGAAAACGAGCTTTTAACGTCCAAAGACGGAAAAGATTTTAAAATTTATCTTGAGTTTTCATCCTTCAAATTTTTCGTATCAAGTCAAATATTTTTGTCAGTGAATTCTCAAAGAAATTTTAAAACGAGCGTGAAGCTGCTGATTGGTTTATAAATTGCAAAAATACAGACAAAAATTACAGCTTCTGGAACATATTTTGTACAAAAATTAACAGATTTTTAGTATGTAAATCAGTTGATTTCTTATATATATATATATACACACACACATGTATATATATATATATCTTTCTTTAAAGAAAAAAACAAAGACCGGTTAATTTAGGATTATAAATTTATTTCCATCCTGTTTTTCAGTTTCTGGTGTGAACCAAAAACACGAAGAAAAATATAACAGAACTTCTTCAGATCCAATGGATAAATAAAACAGAATAGACATGTGGGGTGGAGGGGGAGGGAGAAGAGATTAAGACCGAATAATGCCTATATATATATGTGTGTGTGTGTGTGTGTGTGTGTAAAGTGTCGTAAAGTTTATCTTTGATGAAAATGGGTTCAGCGGGCCGAGTTCAAATTTGAATAAACGTGTTTACGTTTTAGTTCGTGCTCATGCTCTTGCGAAAAGAATTCTTCCTTTTCTTCCTTCCAGCCGTCGGTAAATGATATGGTAAACTACAACAATCGGTTTAAGAAAAAGAAGAAACAAAAATATGAATATGGAACAGTCTAAAAATACGTATACTCCTTATATATATTCGTGCAATTTTTGTTTTTTTTTAATTACAGAGAAGTTTCAGTTTTGTTTTAGATTAGTGAATTTCAATGCTTTTCCGTTTTGATAGAATAAAATCCTGTTAGAAAAACATGTTAGTATCTTTGTTTTAGAAGAATTTTAGAGGTTCTATTTGTCAATGGGTAAGAGTGTATATTGCTTATACTCTATTTACTATACTGTATGACAAATGTAGATCTATTTGAAAATGATCAGTATTAGAGGAAAATACTTGAAACTATATGGCTATACCCTGCAATATGTACGATACTTTATATATATATATATATATATATATATATATATATATATCCAATGCAAATATGTATGCAATTCATATTTATTGTTTCACTGTGTCTGTGTGTTAGTACAGTGTGTGGAAGTAAAATTAAGAATATACTAATATAAATGACTCACTTTTGAACCAAGATTAATATTAATTTCAAAAAATAAACAACAAAATAAGAAGATAGACACAAAGCAGTAAATTTGCCCAAAATGGCCGCCATTTTTTCGATTATTGTACCAACACGTCTTCGAAACGATTTCCATGGCTTCAAAATAAATTCTTCAGACATTTTATTCCATTCCTCCTCAATAGCAGTCTTAAGTAAACCAATATTTGGAAGGAAAATTGCATTTGTTTTGTTTTCTAAAACGCCCCATATAGCGTAAACAAGGGGGTTAAGGTTTGGGCTTGATGTAGGCCATAAAGAAACTCCAATTATTTTGGAAATTTTTATGGGCTTGGTTTCGGCGTTAAGCAAATCATAGATTCTTTGTCACTTCTTTTCTTGCTCACTCATATCGGGCTGAGTTTTAATGAAAAAGTGTTTGAATAATAGAGCTAATCATGAAAGTTTTGATTTATCACATTTTTTTTTTCAAAAATTAGACTAATCAGACAAAAAAAAAAACGTTGTATAGATTATTCCATATTTTGCTTCCGCAGCCAGTATGTGTGTATGTTTTTCTTTATGTGTGTGTTTGTGTTAGAGTGTGCTTGTATGTGTGTATGTTTGTGTGTCAGCTAAAGAACATATATACCGTAGAGTAATGATTAACAAGCTAGTTGCTGGACCATTTGCCATTTCTGATGACATTAATATTACGTTGGGTCCCACTTTGTTGTCTCTCAATGCAGAACTGAACAAAGCATTTAACTACACATGAATATATATATATATATATATAGTCATCCACAGACAGATCTGTTTCGTTCTATCAGAACTCATCAGTGTGGCTAGACATACTAGCTTCCCGTAGCTGGGATCGAAACCCGGTTGACTCAAACGCCAGTCCAAGACTACCCCTCAGCCACGAGTAACCAGCAGCAGCGAAGTAAATTTTAAACGGTTATGAATCGCAATTACTATTGTTTACATACATCCGCTTAACGGCTACCGAGAGCTCAATTCATATATGAAGAGCCTTGCACAAACGCTAATGGCAACACGATAACTTCATTCGCTAGAGAGCTCAACTCTACGGGGGTAGGGGAGCATATATATATATAAAGTCATCCACACACACACACACACACACACATATATATATTCATGGGTAGTTAATTGCTTTGTTCAGTTGCTATCCGTCTTCATGGTGCATCGATCTTGAGAGGTCTTCTAGACTGCATCCAGTGTCCGTACCCAGATGATGTATTTAAGTCTTTACAGATCGACCAACACGAGCGCGTGCAGATGTGGAAGCCAGAAGTGTCCTTCGCTTATCAGTTCTTCTCTACTTCTCCATCAGTGCCCCGCATGTCTTGTTCGTCTTGGGTTCTTTTGAAAGATGGAAGACAAGTGGTTGTACAACTGCTATTTTTGGGGGGAGGGCTTCCAGAATTTGTTTAAAACAGCACGAAACATTCTTATGTAGTTCCCATATATATATATATATATATATATAATGCAATTTAAAACGTGCTGGACGTTATTTTGGCAGATTAGGAGGAAAAACTAAAAAGATATCATGATTATGATCATTAGAAATCCGTTACTGGAAGTTTCATGTTATATGCGCAATCATAAGGCGGACATTTCAGTTTAGTCAATAGTCATCATCGAATCAATGATGGCCATTGACTAAAATGACGTAAGTAAAGAACCACACTGTCGATTTGTTTATAGCGGTGAAAACGTGTTGAACAAGTCATACTTTTTGGATATAATAGACGAATATGATATAAAATAATAATGGTGTGCGTACAGTTTTTCTTTTCTTTCTCATTCCCTCATTTTCATTCTTATTCTTTTTCTTCTCTTTTTCATTCTCTCTCATTTTCTTTTCTTATTCTTTTTCTTTTCTTTCTTATTCTCTCTCACTTTCTTTTTTATTATTTTTTCTCTTTTTTATTCTCTCTCATTTTCTTTCTTATTCTTTTCTTTCTCTTTTTTATTCTCTCTCATTTTCTTTCTTATTCTTTTCTTTCTCTTTTTTATTCTCTCTCATTTTCTTTCTTATTCTTTTCTTTCTCTTTTTTATTCTCTCTCATTTTCTTTCTTATTCTTTTCTTTCTCTTTTTTATTCTCTCTCATTTTCTTTCTTATTCTTTTCTTTCTCTTTTTTATTCTCTCTCATTTTCTTTCTTATTCTTTTCTTTCTCTTTTTTATTCTCTCTCATTTTCTTTCTTATTCTTTTCTTTCTCTTTTTTATTCTCTCTCATTTTCTTTCTTATTCTTTTCTTTCTCTTTTTTATTCTCTCTCATTTTCTTTCTTATTCTTTTTCTTCTCTTTTTTTATTGTCACTAATTTTCTTTCTTATTCTTTTTTCTCTTTTTCTTTCTCTCTCATTTTCTTTCTTATTCTTCTCTTTTTCATTCTCTCTTATTTTCACACACACACACACACACATACACACACACACACACACACACACGCACACTTCCTTTAAATGAGGTTTGCTTAACGTAACGGTTGTCCGGAAATGGACATGGATACCCGGGTTCAAGCCCTTGATGAGGCTGTTTGCGTTTCATTTCATACTAATTTCCTTGAGAAATACATAAACCCCTCCTTCTTACCCCGACCACCATAAGTAATTAGTAGGAAAAACTTGGCCCTTTAGCATTGTTTAGACAACCGGTCTAGAAGGAAAACTCTGAATTTAAACCAGCTTTACTCCCCTTATAAACTGACCTTGTGTTACAACCTGCACATGGTGGAGACGTTATATAAATACTTGATGTTATTACGAGATCACTCATCTAAGTACAGATTCATTGTTACTAATAGGTAAATCCAAACACACACACTCATACATACGTACATAACACACAAATGTATACTGACTATAAAAATATCTATAAATGTATACGTATATATGTGAGTATTCATGTATGTGTGCACAAGAGCCATTACCTAATTACCAAATATTCAGATTAAGACGACCAGTTCCTATTGTTATCGACTGAAATCTTTGATGAATCAGCTTTCTTTTTGGACATAAACGTATTTGATTTGGTCTCTTCTCAATGATAAACTTAGAATCAATTTCCCTTGTGACAAGAAAAACGAAAGAATTTCTATCATTCTTTCGGCTGGGTTCAACAGCCAATATACTTCGATTTAAAAACTGCAAAGGGGTTTTTATTTTATCATGACATGATTGATATAACAAAAAATCTCAGAGTTCTTGAATATTCGCAGGCATTTAAGAATATTTTACGCCCGTGTCAGACTTTTACTTCATCCATTCGCAAAAATTGACGAAAATTTTACTTTTAGACGTTACTAAAAAGCAAAATTTAGCAAATACAACAAACCTGCATGTATCTATTTATTATTAAAACTATCAAACACCTTTGTTCTTTCCCTCTGTTTCTATCTCTCAATCTCTCTGTCTCTGTCAGTCTCTATCTCTATCTCCGCCTGTCTCTCTGTCTCTCTCTATATATATTTATTTTCACATGAAGAAACTATTAGTTATGGTAAAGGGCCTTCTGACGACTGGGATTTTAAACGTCTTTAAAAGTTTACTTCAAAAATTCTTAAAATCATCGGTCAGCTTTCGATTATATATATATATATATATATATATATATATACTCAGTTAGGCCACGCATTGCATATTCCTTTTGCCTCTCAAATTCGAATTATCTCTTGATGCAACAATATTTTGCATGATTTCACAAAGTTCCACTTACGATATATATATATATATATATATATAAGAGAGAGAGAGAGAGAGAAGAGAGGAGAGAAAGAGACCCTTGAGAAAAAGTAAATTTACGCTCGAATCTCAGCACAGGCTTGGTTCTGTTGAAGACCGGCATTTACTTACGTAGCATCTCTCTCCTCTTTAGGACGTACAAAGGAAGGGTGAATTTGGCGTCAAAGTCGTCTCAGAAGTTGTCAGAATGAGGCTGAAGAGAACGTCATACTGTCTCAGGTCCTGTTTGTTTTTTGTTTTCTTTTTCTTTTCTTTTTTCTTTTTTTCTTTTTTCCTCCTTCCCTATCGAGAAGAGACTGTCCAAACTGTTCTATTTTAGCCAGAAACAAGTGTAGAAGAGATGAAAGGATTTATAACTTCCCTCTTCAACTGATCAGATTGGACACACGGTTATTTTATGGCTGAGAGCTACGCATGAATCAAGACTCATGCATGCCCATCAACAAAATGCTTGATCCTGTCAGAATTCTCCTTTCGGGATACGTTATAACTTAACCCTGCTAAGCCGGCACGGCTCTCTGGGACCAGGCGCGAACGCCAGCTGAACCCTTGACTAGCCAGTTAAACGTAGAATAGATAAATTCATGAATTTCTTGAGGGCATTAGCACAAAGTGAAGCACAAACATCTAGGATTTTAACTTGGTTTGATGATCCCATTTTCTTCAAGAATAGATATTGTATCATTTACATATTCATACATATGTGTATATGTGGGAATTTGGAATTTAAAAAAAATTCTTCACAAAATTATTTCTATTTACGATTCATATATATATATATATATATATATATATATATATGTGTGTGTGTGTGTGTGTGTGTGTGAATTTTGTCTTTCCTTTTTGGACAGCTACTGAGAATCCACATTGAGAAATATTGTTATGTTTTGACCTTTTGACCCGGCCAAAAGTGCCATTCAAGGTGATGCGCCGGAAGGAAGTGATACATTCTAATGGCAGTTATGAGAGGAAATTGCGTGGGCGGAAATTGGCTGATGAAATGGGACGAGGTAAAAATATCCCATGATACTCTCATAGACTGACGCACCGGAAGAGAGTGACCTCTGAACTGCATGACAGTTATTTCCGCTTGATGACGATTAAACATTCGATTTCAAAGATCTAGTGGGCGTCGAACGATTATATAATTAAGTTGAGTTCGACGAGCCAGGGTAGTTGACAGTTGAGTTCGAGTGCCAGTTGGAGAAGAGTTGTGGTAGGGAAAGCCACACCCGACCGAAGGGGCCCTAGGCCTCCGGTTGAGCAGCCCTAGAGAACAAGAAAAACACAATGTGACGGTCATAACAGTGGGGTCAAAATATTACAGTTTATGTTCGGTCTCCAGCATCCTCTCACACGTAAACCTTGAACAACCCTTTCGAACCCTTGCAATAAAGTGAGAGGTAAATATATTTGTAAAGAAGTCTTCCTGCGTCTTCCTGCGTGCGTCTTTATCATTGCGTCTGTTATTCATTGCGTCAGTATGTATCCAGCATATATATGTATAATCCTGCATGAACATGTATATGTGTATATAAGCATATTTATTATGTGTGCATATAACAATATGATTGTTCATATATCTTGTGCTTTATAAATGTGCGAATAAAAATATTCAAATAAATTTATATGCATCTTTTTTTTTCATATCCTTACTTCCCTGGCTATAGATATGTAATCATACTCGTATACGAGACTACATCTCTTACCCACAACTTGTAACCCTAAACGTTGTAAATAGATAGAGAGCCACACTGATTTACATAGAAATTATGCTTACCTAACTTATGAGGAACTTCATTCTCTCCCTTTCGCTTTCTCTCTCATTTTCATTCTTTTTCTTTCTTTTCTTTCTCATTTTCTCTCATTATTTTTCATTCTTATTCTTTTTCTTCTCTTTCTCATTCTCTCTCATTTTCGTTCGTTTTCTTTCTTTTCTTTTCTTATTCTTTATCGCATTTTCATTCCCTCTCTCTTGGTCTTTTCCCATCACATTTTCATTTGAATACACGTATGCGCGCGCATTATACGAAATAATTTATGCATATCTACCTTTTTTTAAACTCTCTCTCTCTCTCTCTCTCTCTCTCTCTCTCTCTCTCTCTCTCTCTCTCTCTCACACACACACACACACACACACACACACACCTAATACACACTTTCTATTTCATTCCTTAGGTTTTTTTACTCTATTTCGCTCACTGTTTGTTTCTCTTGATTACACATACACAGACACACACACAGAAAGAAAGAGACGCGCGTGTACACACGCATATAAGCATACAAAAAATTCATGCATTCACGCGTGCGCACACACACACACACACACACACACACACATATATACTCATGCGCGCAAAAATGTACAGAAGATATGTACATGCCGAAATCCAAAATATAAATAAACTAATAAATATTCTGTAGAATATCTTTCTTTTACGTTTCTTTTTTTTCTTTTTTTTCTTTTTAATCGTAATAAAAGTTGCCAATAATATATATGCTTTTTATTTCCATTTCGATGTTTTGCTCAAATATTCAACGATTCGTTCATTCTGCTGGGAAAAAATATATACAATCTATGCATATCCCAACATAGCCCGGATCCTTGAATTCTTTTTCATCCCAACCTCATTTCAATAGTCAGCAAAAATGGAAATTTTTATAGTTTGTGGGAGGGAGTTGCTTTTTTTTTTTTTTAAGGAATGCGCTGTTTTGCCTCAAATGACTGCCAGTTATCAATCAGTTACTGGTTGGTGTGTTGTAAGCCATGAAAGACAGTTGAAGGATAGGGTGGGAGTGAAAAAAGAATCCCCCCGCCTCGACAGTAGACTGGCGCCAATAAAGATGGCGGATGATTTGATCAGACTATGAACTATTCAAAATGGTGTTTGTAGCTGAAAAGCTGCGCTGTCAAGATTGGGTAGACAGATGTATGTAAGATGTAAAAAGGAATGCAGGTGGATATTAGCATCCAAAAAGTATATATGCATATATGTATAGGCACTTGATCCTGATTGGTTACTTTCTTTCTTTAGTAGTATATCAACCGAGATGGTTTATTCAATGCAAAGGCCATGTTCATATAAGAACAATAATGGTACTACTTAACTCATAACTGGGAAGATGACGGGTTTTATACCTTTACCAAGAGAATTTGTTCAAAAGTGAACGTAATAGCGGGAGTGAATCTCGGATTCACTGACTATGATATCGCAGTTTAGTACATAAGTCACTGTGCCACGGTGACTCTACTGACTCTACTTTCAATATGCAAATATACGTATGCATTTTTGTCAGGGTCGACTAACAGACATATATATATATATATATATATAAATCCAGAGTTAGGAATAATTCCAAGCTGGGCAATTTAAATTATTCAAATATAGAATATCAAATTTAAATAGTCCCGGTCAGAAGCTCAATGCAAATAAATCAACAGAGCAAATTATTTGAAAAAAAAAGAACAATCGGTCACATAAAGATAATAAATTTATTTCCATCCTATTAAAAAGTACTGATATTTATCAATGCTCAAATTAAATGGTTGAACATCAACTATTCGTTTGATCTCAAGAATTCTTATTAATCTTTAGAGTATTATTTATTAAGGTGCTTTTTAACAGGGTGGAAATAAATTTATTATCTTAATGTGATCGATTGCTAGCTTTTAATTTTTAATATATATATATATATATATATATATATATATATATATATTCAAAATTAAAAACTAGCAATCGGTCACATTTAGATAATAAATTTATATATATATATATATATATATATATATATATATATATATATATATATATATATATATATATATATATATATATATATGCAAGTTTGTAACACGCATACGTGATTTTAGGGACACAGATGCAATATATCACTTTTATGTGCCAAATAGACACGCATAAATACGCGTGCAAACATACATATACGTATGTATATATGTGTTTGTGAATAAATATATATTGAAAGAGAGAGAGAGAGAGAGAGAGAGAGAGAGAGAGAGAGAGAGAGAGAAGGAGAAGCGTTAGTAGTATAATGGTTAGAAATGGGAACGGAGAGCCAATTTAAAATCCTTGAATGTTTGCATTTCGCGTTGCGCAAATATCATTGGGAAAGGTATGCATCAAACTATTTCTTCCCTGACTATAAATAAATAGTATGGAAGACTGGTATGGCAACTAATTTAGAAGAAGAAAAATTCTGAATTCAAATCTGTTAAATTCTGCTAAAAAAAATGGACCTTGTGTCACATTCTGCAGTGGGGTTGGTTTAGTTTGGTTTGGTTTTTATGACATATCAACAACTTTTGTTGGTTATTTAATGCCAAATCTGGTTTTTACATATATTTTAAATATATGATTTGTAAACACATTTTTAGATATTCGCAATTAAATGACCAAACAGTTCTATTTCTAACAATTCAATTCAGCATGTCAATAGAGTTAAATGGTTCCAAGTATTGCTATCTATCACGAATAACTCACTTGAACATCAGTCATTTATTTACACACAATTGAATAATCAAACAGTTTTTTTAAGCAAATTAATTTAGCATAAATCATTTGTTTGCACCCAAACAGTTCCATTTGCCCCATAGATTCTATCAGGCCCAAACCACTCCAAAATGGAACTGAGTGTGATTGCAATGAGGGAGTACTCCATATTCCCCAAAGCTATAGCATTACTGGAGCCTCACCATCAATGTTATATACTGGACATTCGTTGAGTGGTATGGTCTTGCCCCTGTACAGAGATGTAATCGATGTTTTCTACAGCTCGAGCCGAGTGGACAGCAGCAGGGTTGGTAAATACATGCATACATACAAACATATACATATATACATATATATATATATAGAGAGAGAGAGAGAGATGATGAGGATGTGTGTGTGTATGTATGTGTGTGTGTTGGTGTCTGTGTTTGTGTTTGTGTCTGAATGTGTGTGAGTGCCTAACTGCTTTCACAAATTTGCCAAACTGATCACGAGTAAAAGTATCAGTGAGTGACTCGTTCATACTAAGCAGATAATCGAAGATTAGACAATATTGTCGATCTGTACATAAATAAATTCGGTACACTGAAAATGCACACACACATGCATATATATATATAGATATAGATAGATATAATGGGATATATATAAATATACATATATATGTATATATAATGGGTTATATATATATATAATGGGTTATATATATATATATATATATATATATATATATATATATATATATATATATATAAGTTGTATATATGTGTTAATGTATTGTATAATATAGTATTGGATTATATTCACTGGTCTTGCGTATGACAGGTTGTTTCACGCTGCGGTTACTTTCTGTTCGTTTTGAGCTCTCCTTCACGTCACATGTTCATCCACCTGTGTGGAAATGTCACTGAAAAATAAAAATTGTGAAAACAACACGATACTTTCGTAATATCTTATGCTAAAGCAAAAAGAAAACAAAAACTCTATTACAAAATGGAACATGATTTTCTAAAAAAGAAGAAAACATGACACACAGGAACAAAATATTGTATACTTTGTATTGAAGAAAAAACTTTGCATAATTATATACAAAAAGAAAAGTGAATAAAAAAGAATGAACTTGCTTCAAAATGAAAGCATGAAAATAAATTCATACAAAAAAAAAAGTAAAAGAACAAACCTACGATACAAAAAGTAGAGAGACACGTGATAAGAAAGGTCCATTCTATGAAAAGAAGAAAGTACCGTTTGCTAATTAGAAAATCTCAAATGACGAGAAAAAGATTGTCATATTGTAATATATCACACAATATAAAAAAACACCTCTATTATAATTTGAGTACATTAAATATTAAATACACTACCTAGAAAGACGAAAACTAAACTGAAATAAAGACACACACACACACACAAACACAAACACATACACTCACACACACACACACACTCACACACATGCATTCACACCCACACTAACACACATGCACATATAATTAACTATAAGATAAGATTAAATGGTTGTAATATTGTGTTATCGTTAAATTGGGATTACAAATCATATATATCTATCATGTATAAACGGGATTTAGCATTAAATAACCTGCAATGGTTGATATGCCATAAACCGAACCAAACTAAACTTAAGACATATATATATATATATATATATATATATATATAATTACCCGATCAATAAATGTTTATTTACTCGGAATATAAATAAACAAATAAAATTATTTATTTATTTATTTATTTATTTATTTGTATACTGACTGAATATATATATATATATATATATATATATATATAAATTAATAAATAATTATATACTGATTTAAAAAAGTATATATATATATATATAGTCAGTATATAAATAAATAAATAAATTTATTTGTTTATTTATATTCTGAGTAAGTTAATATTTATTGATAGAATGATTAATTATTGATTGATTATTGGTACATTGATTGCTTGGAAGATGAAACAGAATTAAAGATACCTATGAGTTTTCTTATTTCGAGGAAAATATTCTTCAGTCAAAACTTATATTATTAGATATTGTAAGTAAAGTAAAGTTGGTGACTGTAGTTGAGAGCAAGCAGAAGGCTCCCTTTTCGATAGCTACTACACCAAGGTGTAGGAGAGGGCGATACTCCTTTCCCTGGATTGCTCCACTTTACCCTTGATACGTGCCTTATTTTGCTGAGTGTTAAGCAAGGAGCTATCAAGTACTATTTTTAAAGTCTTTGGTATGACCTGACCGGGGCTTAAACCCAGGTCTCCCGAATCATTGGCGAACACTCTACCCATCAGACCAGTAAGCCGGACATGGGCATAATAGTTAGAGTGTTCGCCAATGGTCCGGGAGACCTGGGTTCAATCCCCGGACACATCATACCAAAGACTTTAAAAATGGTACTTGATAGCTCCTTGCTTAACACTTAGCAATATAAGGTACGTATCAAGGGTAAAGTGGAGCAATCCAGGGAAAGGAGTAAGCGTCCTCCCCTACACCTTGGTGTAGCAGCTTTCGAAAAGGGAGCCTCCTAGTCACTCAAGACTACGGTCGCCAACTTTACAAGATATTGTAGATATAGATATAATATTGCCCATGAGGATATCAACGTTTTAGCGGGAATAAAAGCTTAGTTTCCGTGGCATAATGGTTAAAATGCCGACCTGTAATCAACCTCAAAGGGTAAGCTCGAACACTACTCATTCTATTACATTCACCTTCGGAATTATGAGAAATGCACGAACCCTTTAATCATTCCAGCTATGAACTAAATAGTATCACTACTGTTCTTTTACAAGGATGATTTTGGAATTAAATAATCCATGAAGGTTGAGAGTCTATTTAACAATGAAACCAAATAAATAAATAAAATTGCAAGAGCATTTTCAAATGAAACTTTTGCAAGTAAAAAGGTGCGTAATGATAAATATATAAACACTCCACAAAACTGCTTTTATGTAATTTCTCTGTCATTCTGTCAATATATTCATTCATATACGTATCCGTATATATATATATATATATATATATATATATATATATATACTCACTTGACTTTTTATTGCTTTCGGACCATAAATCTAGAATCTGTGTTACTATGATCTCTTGGAAATATGTCAATACTAAGCAATTGAAGGTTAAGAATAACATTTATTGTTCAACCTTGCCATTAAATGTAAACTTTGTCAATTCTATACCTACATTCAAAATGACGGCTTTTCAAAAAAGATTTTTTTTTATATATTGCAATCGAAAAATGATATAAACTCTATAACATTCCCTCTTTTCCACAATTAATTTATGTATTTCTAAATTTTGTAATACCATAAAAAATCACACAAAGCCTGCATTTTGAATCAATATCAATGGATATCTGATAACATTAGCAATCTGTTGACTTGAAATGTTCCCCCCAAAACAGTTTGGTTTAATTTTGAGCCAATCAACAAGGATTTTGGTTTTAGAATACGATTCAGTTATTCGCTCGCTCTCTCTTCCTCTGCACACACACACACACACACACACACACACATATATATATGTGTGTGTGTGTGTGTGTGTGTGTGTGTAGAAAAATTGATAACTACGATCCAAGTGGAAGGAGAGATTTATTGAGGTCGACACTATAGCGTTTCGGTTCTACTGAACCATCAGCAGGACCATGATGCGATTTTGATTCAACGATGAATGTTTATATATATATACGTGTGTGTGTGTGTGTGTGTGTGTGTGTGTGTGTGTGTGTGTCCCTCTATACATCTACATGTATATATATATATATATATGCAGACATGAGATGTGGTAAAAAAGAATCGCGACTGAATTTTAACGTTTCTTTTTTAATCACCGTAAACTGTAGTGTATGAGTCGAATCCCAATAAAACTTGGGGTCCATCCAACAGGGCTAAAATTCAAAGGGTAACCATTAGTTGACCCCTCTGTCGTAAAGACTGGGAACCCCATAAGTCGATTCCTAATTTTGTAGACATTTTTTTCATGCTTAAAATTTCGACACTTTTAAGTCATCAAAATGTCTATAAAACTAGGATTATACAATAATAAAGCAATGATAACTCACAATCTAGATGACTATTGTGACGTTGCCTAAATATTTATCTCAGGACGAGAGTTTATTTTATGCACATATGACGTCGGGGGCAGTCTGGCACTTGACCCTCCGCAAAATAAGTCCTAGTCAAGACTCCTATTTCGGGCATATGATACAGACAAATAATGTGGGGGTTAATTTGGGGCTAGATTCATCTCCAACGTTGGCGAGGGGGTTTCCAATTCACTTTCACATACCCCACCAAGTCCTTCGTTTTCATACCCCCTCGGATAACGGAAAGCATGGACTTCTAGGTTAAAACAAAATATATTTCACAGTAGTCAAATTTCCAAAATTCCCTTGTAATGTTTTTAAGGCGAATAAGACATTTAACGAGAATAAATGAAAGCGATACGAAGCTGAAAAACATATGTGCAAAAGAAGGCAACTCGATAGATAAACAACATAACCAATAGATTTCAACACAAGGGAGCATTTAAAACGAAACAAAGCTTTAATAAGCGACGACGAAACAAATAATTATGAGATTTAAGAAAGAGTTCCTTTTTTCTTTTTCTTTCTTTCTTTTTAAGGTACCGGCTATATTAAACCAGCAGATGGTCTTAAACACAAATCTCTCACTCTCAACAGTCCTTTTCTTCTTTCTCCCTAGACACGCAGGACGCTCGAAGCTGGGATCGAAACCCGTCCAACTTTACGTTAGACTGTGTTTCAGACCACTCGTCCACCAAGAGGACCACGTTGGCTAAGGGAATTTTAAGGTATTTTTATTTTTAAAAACAGCAGCAGCAGCCTTTGTTTACATTTTTTAATACCCTATCGGCTACCAGAGGGCTCAATTCTTTCGAAGAGCTTCGCATTACGCTAGCTGCGACCGGCAATTCCTTCGCCAGACATATATATATATATATATATATATATATATGCTTATATTTACAAAAATTAGTCAACGATACATTCGTATGTATATCAATAAACAAACGTTTATTTTGCACAACAGATATTTGTTTCAACATAATCTTATCCCTTTTAATGCACACGATGAAATGCTTCTCTGTTTATCACATAAGTCGAACTTTATACAGAGACAATTTAAATAGGATTTCATTTAATATATGTTTCAGACTTTTGTAGGTTTTGCACCTTATCGTCGAGTTTGTAAGATTTTTCTCCATTTTTACTCAATTCTTTTTGCCACGGACAGGATGTGACATAAAGTTTAAATTCATATTTTCTTTTTACTAGATTAGTTGCCTTACCAAAGCTAAAGAGCCCGTATACACTATCATTTATTTGTTATGTCCTCGGAAAAGGACTTAAAATAAATAATACAAATATGTACTTAGAGAGAAGAATAAAAGTTATATATTACAGAAAATTTTTTTTGAGAAATATGCATTAGATTGGTAATATGAGTATAGATTATTGACAAACGGGGAGGGAGATCTAGGCAAATAAGTATGAGTTAATCTGTAGCAAATGATTTCGTGAGCCAAATAAATGGGAGTTTTTCCTGTTTTTTTTTTTTTTTGGCTTCGAATAAGAGTATAAGGTATGAGTTAAAGACTGACTGAATAGTTAGAGTAGGGGCTTATTTCATGTTAGTTTGGAAGTATTAGTATAGGATAGATTTGGGGTTGGAAATGTGTAAGTCGTGTTAAAGTGTAAATCATGGACGTGGACGAGTATTAAAAATACCATCTTACCTCGGTACCGAATCCGGAAGTAGTCAGCCAAAACCGGATGAGGTAAAGATGGTATTACATAATAGAGGAGTGTGAAATGCCCTGTTTTTCATTGGCTGTTACTGAAGGACGAGTTCAAATCCTGGACGAGGCTGACTGCATTTCACATAGCACTAATGCCCTTGAGAAAGGTATGAATCCAATAATTCTCCCTTCAGCTATGGGTAAATAGTAGGACAGACTAGGTTCTTCAGCCTTGGTGAGGCAACTAGTCTAGGAGAAGGAAAACTCTGAATTGAAACCTGTTAAACTCCGCTTAAAAATTGACCTTGAGGCACAAGCGTAGCACGTCGCGATCAAGGAGGCGGCTTGGTTCTTCCAGAGTCATGCCGGGGTTTCTGTCGGAGCCGATATTATGCAAAAAAACCCGAAATCGGCGATGAAGACAGTGCATCACTGATGACCTACCTTGATGCATCTAGGATGTATGATTGAAACAAGTAATTCAATATCGCCAGCTAAGCTTTGCTGCTCACTAACTCATTGAGTGGATTACACTCAACAGTTATATTTTTATTGGAAGAGGCCATTGTGTATCAAAATAGGGATGATACCACAACACTATTCATAGCTGGGGTAAAAGATGGATTCAGGCCTTTCCCAAGGGCTCTAGCGCAAAAGGAAACACGAACATCCTCCTCTAGGTTTTGAACTGACATCGCCGATGTGGTACAATGATTAGTAAACTGGATTAGTGGAGCATTGTTCGTGAGGTCGATTCCCACTTGGTGCCCCATACTTCCTGCCTGGTGCCACAACTAAGCTAAGCTTAAATATTTACTTCTCCATTAGTACTGTGAAGAATTCAATCCTCCCGGAGTGACTCACACGTGTGTCATTCGGTGGTGATATATTAGGCTGAATGAATATCAACACAACACAGGTAAATTCATTACATACAAGAAGGTGTCGAAAAGTCCTCAGCCTAACCAAAAGAATGGCCCCGAACCATGAACGATACATGCAATTTCACATATTCTTCCAAAGGTTGAACACACTCAGCAATTAAATTGTTCGTAAGAGAACTCTCTATCTATCTATCTATCTATCGATCTTATTCCCTCTCTCTCAGTAATCTTTATTTTAAATTATATTCTTCTTGGTAGTTCAGTAAACATTTTAACATCTATACGTACAAAGACACGCAAATAGATAGAAAACAGCAGGAACTTTAGTACATGCATGACTTCCGGGAGCTGGGGTAGTCGAAAGTATCCATTTGCTTGTATAGTCCGTATTTTAGTCTTATTATGATAAAAATAGCGAAGTCTTTAACTTTTGAAAGATATCTATCTTACTTTTTTGTGAATGAACAAACCATTTATTTTAGCAGTTATCAAAAACCTGGTTTTCACGTGAAGAAAAGAGGTGGAGAAAGAGAGAGAGAGAGAGAGAGAGAGAGAAAGGAGATAAAATAAAGGTATATAATTGAGAAAAACATAGCCATCCTAGAAACCTTTCAGAATATATATATATATATAATGTTACCAGAAGAAAACTCAAACCTGGTTAAATTGTCATTATAAATTTATTTCGGCGAAGAATATTATTATAATCTTCGTTCTTCAGATGACTTACACGCTTGATTTGGGGGTGAAGAAGAGCAAATATAGATTACAGTAAATATATATATATATATATATATATATATATATATATGAAAATATATACGAGGTGAATATGATAAGTTTCCAGATTTTTTTTCGTATGGGCATTTAAAATTGTCGTAGACTCTTGAAAATTCAGTATCTTATTGCTATACATTCTTATGAGATGAATTTTTATGATTTCAGGTTCAAATGAACAGCTACAGCAGGTATTGGAATACACCTACAAAAGCCTGATTGTCGCAGCTAGTGAATTTCAAAAATGCAATCTGATACTTTAGAAGAACGATATGCAATAAAATTCTGTTTTAAACTTGGAAAAATGATGCCACAGAAACGTATGAAATGCTCGAGACTGCTTTTCGACCATCTTGCATGAATCGAGCATCAGTTTTTTTAAGGTATAAGAGATTCTAGGAAGGCAGGAAGTCAGTGAGGGATGATTAGAGGTGTGGAAGGAGTAAGGAAGTCAATATACCTGAGTTGATTGACCAAATGGTCAGGGTTAGGTTTAGGGTTACTATGTTGAGGTTTTTTAGGGAGTTCAGGAAGAGATTCGGTCGGAAGAGGCCAGCACTCTTCAAATCGGGTCAGTGGCATTTCCAACAGGACAACACACCAGTCCACAACTCCATCATTGTCACAGACTATTTGACCAAGATGAGTATCAAGACAGTTCCTCACCTCCCAATAGTCCAGACCTTGCTCCCAGTGACTTATGGTTATTCCCTAAGCTTAGAGGCTGTCGTTATGAGAAAATTGAGGAGATGAAAGAGGCTGTGACGAAGGTCATTGACACGCTCACACAAGAGGACTTTCATGGAGCCTTCCAGAAGATTTTGGAACAGTAGAACAAGTGGATTGCAGCCGGAGGAGATTACTTCGAAGGGGACTAGATTTTCATGTGTACTATCAATAAAAGTGCCCTTACGAAAAAAGTCTGGAAACTTATCGTATGTACCCCGTATATATAAATTCAAATTTTCAGGGGGAAACAGAAAAGGGTTAAAACAATAAAATATTAGAAGAATTAAGAAACCAGAAAAAGTGTGTTCAGGTCCACTAGTAGATTTCTTTTCCAAGTTATTTATTTTTCTTTTATTCGTCATGCAAGTGTATTTACATTTTCATCAGGAAGTTTATATGAAATTATATATATATATATATATATAATTTGAAAGCAAAAAAAAAGGTGAAAAAATGTATTTAATCTGTTACAATTGGACTATGAAACCTTTGTATTTTGTATTCTGTTGAACGTAAAAATGGTACCATTAGTTAAGGTAAAAAGTATGCTGATATTGATAAATGATTCTAAAAACATAAAAAATCTGTTAGTGGACCTATTTATTCTGAAATATTAATGTTTTTTCTCTTTGGACAAGCAACAAAAAAAAAGTTAATTTTTTTCATATTGTGACGGTATAATTGTCCTAAAATCCCAAAACGGGACCTTTATTTTCGCACGTGTGAAGACGGGGCAGGTTGGCACTTGATCCCCTACAGAATAAGTCCTGTTCAGAGTTCTTCTCTCAGGCACATAAGAACTGGCATATTACGTGAGGGAATAATTTAGGGCCAGACTGACCACCGCTGGCAAAGGGGTTCCAAATTTCACACTATCACACACCCACCAGGCCGCTAAACTTCTTTCCCTTAGATAACAGAAGAATACGGGCCTATAGGTCTTAGTCGTAATAATATTAATATTGTAGTAGTCGGCAACTCCGGTTTCCCGTGTGATACTTTAGGAATTAATAGGACAATTCTAAGCAAGATAACATAAGGCGAATAGAAGCTGGAAAGAAAGCATGAAGTAACAACATAGACCACATGGTAAAATGAAAATACATAAAATCCTTTACTACTTATATCTACACGTTCAGAGTGTCAAAAACATATAATTGGACAGTCCACGAATATAAACGTCTTTTCTGACTTTTGTCCTTCTTCAAATTGAGAGAGAGAGAGTGGTAAACGAAATGTGGGTGTAAAGGAAAAATGTCCCCAAAGTTACTTATCTTATTTTCGACGGGGTTCCACTGGAGACTTTTCTTTTTTCACGGGCCAATAGACTTTGTTCTGTTTTTAATACTGGCTTGAAGGATTTGAGTCCTTCGTGTCTCAGTTAATCTTTTGTCTTCAGCCCGGAGTAAAATGGCTACGGTTCGTCTGCCCGCTATGAACCCTGCTCAAAAAAGAACTTTCTTCCTATTTACTTCCGCTGAGGGGAAGGGAGTCCCACTTCCGTTTTTGGGGTCCCAGCCAATCATTTGGCTTCTCTCTCTTTCCCCTTCCGATGTCCGGCGACCTGAGGTCACTAAGTGCGAACACCTGGTCTCCCCTGCGTGACCCACATTCTCTCTTAACGGTCACTTTTTGACTGCTAGATAGTGCTGATTCACCACTGGAGAATAGTATCAGTCTTACCTCTTCGTCTCCGTGAGCTATCACGTGACAATATATTTATATATATATATATATATATATCCCTATGTTTTGCAGATTTTGTGGATGGACTGAGTCCTGCATTCAACTGAGAAAATACATATCAAATACTAGCTCAACCAAAGATGGGCTACGTGAAAATCAGAGCAATAGTTTTTTATCCCGTTTTTTTTAATTATTATTCCATAATATACATGAATATATTGTGATATTTCTCTGCATTTTAGTGCATAGTGCACTGTAACGATTTTGCAGATCAAACTTTCAGTTTTTAGTCTTAATCACACACACACACACACACACACACATATATATATATATGTTGAGGGTGAGACGAAGAGAGAGAGAGAGAGAGAGAGAGAGAGAGAGAGAATTTCATAAAGAGTTTGTGATAAGAACGTAGAATTTACACACATATAAAATATTATGCTTCAGTCATGGGGTATAAAAGAACTCAGGAACAACAGTATTTACCAGTTTAAATTACTGCATCAGCCGGTAGCCTCATTCAAGCATCCATTCTTTCCCATTTTAACAACTGAGTCATTTTCCATAGAATAACGTGAATTCATTTAGAGGATTTATTCCCCGCATTTCTTCTAGACGCATAGGAGACGAATTACGTTTGAAATGTTCTCAGTCTATCCTTTCAAACATGTTGGCAAAATTGCTTTAAGATGATCATATTTACCAACCCCTCCGCTCGGGCAGGATATGACACAAGGTCAGTTTTTAAGCGGAGTTTAACAGGTTTCAATTCAGAGTTTTCCTTCTCCTAGACTAGTTGCCTCACCAAGGCTAAAGAACCTAGCCTGCCCTACTATTTACCCATAGCTGGAGGGAGAATAATTGGATTCATGCCTTTCTCAAGGGTATTAGTGCTATGTGAAATGCAATCAGTCTCGTCCAGGATTTGAACTCGTGTTGCTTTAAGATGATAAACTTCGCGTGAATGGGATAGGAAAACTCTCTCCGGCAATCTTTGTACATGATCGAAAGAATGGTGACCATCTTTTTTTTACTGCTAAAATGTCTGAGCATTGAATTCATTTCGAAAAAGTACTTAGAAGCTATCATCACACACACACACACACACACACACACATATATATATATATATATATATATTTAAATTAGTTTAAACACAAGTCGTCAAAAAACGTTAAAATATTTTAACATATATCGGGCAATAAGCTATTATTTCTATAGGCCGATTTAGTCTTTATAGAATACGGCTAGAAAGTCACCTGTTACTATAAAGTCACTGTAGTTGTTATCGTTGGTTATTAGTATTTATTAGTATCTATTTTATGGCTATTAATACAGAGATTATTCATGCATAATATTACTCGAAATCCGGAATCAGAACTCGAACCGCTACCTTCCAGTTTCAAATTCTTAAAACCTGTAAATATATGACAAAAATACACATACCATTAACTTCTCTGGTATTGTAGCGAAAAATGTCAGTTATTCTGTGTTCCCAGAATGTCGGTACATAAATGAATATCAAAATAAAATGAAATTTGTTTATTTCAAGCGTTAAAGAAAATAAACTCTCTATAAAAATGTTTTTAAAAGTCAGAATCAGTCAATGATTTATAAAGATTTCCTATAAAAACCTGATGTTTACAAAATATCCACCGATTCAAATAATTCGGCGACCAAAATCGAAAGTTATTTTTATTTCTCTCACAAACATGTAGAATAAAAATAAAGGGTAGAAAATGACATGTAGATTGAGTCATGTTAGATAATTTTGCGCTTTTACGATTCATAGCATATTTAATTTGGCTTATTATTCATATTTACGCGTATGTACCAGATCAGATTAGTGACAGCGGCAAGTGAGTAGATCTGACCGACACCAGAGGTTTACAGTTCGTGCACTGGTAAAAGCCAGGAATTCGATTGGTGTTGATTTTCAAGGTATGAATAGTATATCTATATATATTACTAAAATTTTCAGCGTCCTGTCGTTAGGACGTGGAATGTGCTTACTCTATCTCAAACAGGAAAGGCCTCTACCACACACAACAAGGCTGACCTGAATATGTCATTAAATCTCATCCGGTGGGAAGGCTCCAATTCTAGCACTCAGGGAAATATGGTTTTATGCCTTAGTTGTCATTAATCCCAGGTCTGCGCTGATCTGGATTGGTTGTATCTTTTTACGCTAACACTAATTGGATGCATATATCCTCGATCGCCGATATTGAGCACTCTTTATTCATAAATATATCTAGCTATATTATTATTTTACTTTTTTGAACGAACGTCCAATGTAATGTCTGCTTTTAGTTGATCTGCTGTATATATAAATATATATTTCTTTTTAAATACCCTGTCCGGTGGCAAAAGCTGCTTGGTAGCGCCAGGAGTGGCAGTACCGCCTTGAGCTACCGAAACTGTGTTATCACCCCTGGTTAGCGGCAGGTGAGGCTAGGGTATCGCATGTGCTTTCACACGTTGTATGATGAAAAAAAAAAATTAATTATTTTACTTTTTTTCGAGTTTTTCACATCACAGTTAGCCGATGGTTTTTCCTAGTGGATCACTTTGCCCACCCAGTTGTATATTATTATAATTATTATTATTATTACTATTATTCTTATTATAATATATATATATATATATATATATATATATATATATATAGCCATACAGTGTGTAGAATGCATATATGTATACACATGAAAGCACGCAAACACACATATATATATATATATGTATGTATAAAGTATTTTAGTTTGTGGTTGAGTTCATTAGGTGGGTACATATAAATATATATATATATATAGAGAGAGAGAGAGAGAGAGAAAGAGAGATTGATTTATATAGACAGAAACACACACGCATATATATACATATATATATATATATATATATAGTAAAAAGAAAGAGTGAAATATACAGACACCGTTATCATTTATTTTCTTCGAATGGCTGATCATTGCTTAATACAAAACAGTGAGAAAGAGGTCATCAATAACATTTCATTTGGGTTTTCAAATAACGTGATTGGTCCTCACCGACAAGCCTCAAGCACAACACAAATCTAACAGCAATTCCTTTGAACTACCACAAAGAACTAATGGCGTAAGAAATAACAAAACAGCAAAAAGCATAAAAACGGAAGGCGGTCCCGGGTCGAATGTTCTGTAAATGATAACTTTGAGGTGAGTTCTTTTGATATGTCCAGCCAACCAGAAAGCCAATGAGACAACCCGCCTAGGAGCGAACCAATAAACGCTCAATACAGTCCCATCTTAACCAGTCATGTTTGACGGACTGCGTCATGATGGCGCTTTATTCTTTATCTTTCGCTTATATTCGTTATTGGGTGTCCTTTCTACTTTGTCTGGATTGTGTTACGTCACCCGTGTCGCAAAACCTCGCCCTTGATATCGATGGAAAAGTATACGAATTCTATGAATAGGTGTTCGTGCGTGCTGTATTGGGATCAGTCGCAGAGAACCCCGCTCAATTACAGTAGATAGATAGATAGATAGATAGATACACAGGGAAAGAGATAATAAGAAAATAAAGATATAACTAGCAAATTGTTCAAACTCAGGTAAAATGTCAGAAATTCGAACGCCTATTTCCTAGGTTGACAAGTACTCTTCATTGGGAAAATAGACGAAACTACAATGTCGATATTTTTTAAAGGAGATGGCTTCTCTTCCCTTTGAAGCCTGGTGTAAACCAATCTTCTTCTTTTTTTTTATTGTGCCCAACGGTAGAGCAAGCCAAAATATATAAACGGAGAGAAGTAAAAACGATAAAATGTGTTTGTTGGCACGGTTTCTTTGTTTAATGACAT
>CAUZXS010005717.1:312500-337500 GCA_963585895.1 Sepioteuthis lessoniana | reverse complement strand
AAATAGAAAAGTAGAGAATAAAAGAATATAAAATAAAAATGAATTCACATACAGTTTGACATTTGACTTTTTGTGCATTGTTTGTCTTTCTGCACCAGTGTTTTCGAATATATCATGAGATTTATGACGACGGAAATTTACGATTATCATTTATTTAAGAGACTTTGTCTCTCAATAAACTTCTTTAATGCCCAGGTTCTCGTTCGACTAAGATTAAAACGAAAATTATATCTCCATATTATGTGTTCAGTTTGGAGTTACGCGCCAATCTGACATTATTATATATTTAATGTTGCTGAAAGTTCACATTATCACAGTCTGAATTGAAAGATTTTGTGCGATTTTCTATTTCTCTGTTTGATGATGATCGATCTGATAATCAATTATTGGTTTTATCGGTCATATGATGATAATCATACAGTAGTATCTAAAACCGATGCAATAACAGTAACAACCCATCGCTTAATAAATCAACCTTACGATATATATATATATATATATATGTGTGTGTGTGTGTGTGTGTGTGTGTGTGTGTGTGTGTGTGTGTGAGGGTTGTGGGTGTATTTACCGACCCCTCCACACGAGCAGGATGTGACACAAGGTCAATTTTTAAAGCGGAGTTTAACTGGTTTGGATTCAGCGTTTACCTTCTCTTAGACCAGTTGTCATACCAAGTTTGAAGAGCCCCGTTTGCCCTATTTACTCATAGCGGGAGAGAGAATAATTGGATTCATAGTGCTCTGTGAAATGCAAAATCTCGTCCAGATATATACATATATATATATTCTTTTAAGACTATGGGAGTTTTAACACCAGTTTTAACTCAAGACCGAATGATAGAAAATCCTTTCAGAACTCCAGGAAACATTTTTAGTATTCTTGTTGATCTAAACAATCCTGTCTTCGGGATGGTGTCGTTTCTTCACCAGAAGTCTGAGTGACAGCAAGACTCCTCAGCTCACCTGTGTCCTAAGTATGACACTATACTGCATCTAATAGTCATAATCCAGTTCTAGAGATCTAAAGAGTGTGGAGTAACCCTTCATTTACATTACTCCCAGGTCCACTCACACTTGAACAGGACCAGCAGCTTTGCGCCTTGAACGCAATGCAATACGCTTGCTAAGCTCTCAACAACCTGCTCTGCTTAACGAAGGGCTCGCTGTGCTTGTTAGCATGCTATGTAATTTCCTTGATATTGTCCTCTCACAAAATGTCGAAAGGTATGCCTACTAAAAAAAATTTTTTTCTATATTTTCTAAATTCAGTCTATAAAAACACTGGTCTAATTTTTTACCAGGCATCTTTTACTTGGTATCTGGTATTTTTTAAACTTCACCTTTTACCTGCAACCTTTTCCCTTTTTATGTATCCATTTATAGTAGATTATTGGGCCATTAAGAGAAAAGAGTTAAAAAAATTTCCCAGACGGAATAGGCCGCTTTATATATTTATATATATTAAACGTAAAGCGCATGGTAATATCTAATATCAAGGCGGTACTGCCACTCCTGGCAAAAGCTGCTCGGTAGCGCCAAGAGTGGCAGTACCACCTTGAGCTACCGACACTGTGTTATCACCCTGGTTGGCGGCTGAGGAGGTTAGGGTATCGCACGTGCTTTCACACGTTGTATGATGAAAAAAATATATTAAACGTAAAGCGCTTGGTAATATCTAATTTCACCTGCTTTTATTTTTTCATAACCAAGCTTTGTGCTTCATTTTTAAAATGATTGTAGAAACAACTACAATTTATATACCGACGAAATTAAGAATACCTCTTTTGCAATTATTGATTTTATACACGTCGCAGTGTAGAGGGCGTGAAACATATATCTCCCACATTTTAGTAATTTACTAAGCTTTTGCTTGAATGTGACACAAGGCTATATGAATGGGGCACCCAATGCCTCCCACATTGTAAACTGTCATCTGTGTGGTGCAAGTGAACTTAGTCACGTGGCAATGATGGCTTCATCTAGCTAATGTCTTATGATTTTGGTATGTAAAACTCTTCTGACAATCTCTATGTAAGTTATTGCTCAACAGACTACCACACAGTCTGGACATTTTTTTTTGAGTTCAAGTGTTTCGTTGCTTTCTTTTAATCTATGAACATGTAGGTTTGAAATTTTCAATCCATAGCAGAATCAATTGTCAACCCGGAAAAGCATCATTTCAACGCAACGTGAAATGTGCATGAAAAACTCTGAGTAACAATTACAGATTCACCTTTCTTAAAGAAAAAAAAAAAAAAAACGTTTCAATAGTACGCACACGTTGTACACCCTTCAAAGCCAAGATCGTAACGTTTCCAAAGAAATGGTATTACCTTAGCTTAGTAGAAATACCATAACCACTTGCCTAAGTTTGCTTGCACCGTAGATGTGACAGTTTAAAATGTGAGACGTATTTGTGTCGCACTCTGTATATATATATATATATATATATATGTGTGTGTGTGTGTGTGTGTGTGTGTGTATCTGTGTGTGTGTGTGTCTGTGTGACTACTTTTTAACATTTTTCTTTATTCTTTTCACAAACCGCTTTCTTTCGTATCTTGTTTATTTTTCCTTGCCTTCAATCTCTTCTTTTCGCCCTCTCAGCGTCCTGATCTCCTTCGCCTAAGCAATCGTTGTCACCATCGTTAACACCCCTCACCTCTTGACATGTCCGTTAGATAATTGTGATAACTGACCAGACAATCGCAGTAATAATGACATTTGCCTACAACCAACCCAGAGACACACACACGAGATTGTTCTGGCCAACACTTCTTATTAGCGTTTTCTTGTTCACTTTCACAGTTGGTCGATCTTTACCGTTCCTCACCGACGCGACAAGCAAACAGCTCTTTTTTAGCAGAATGAACAAATTACATTTTCACCCTGGGAATAGCGTTTGGCACAACTCGGCCAGACCCAGAGAAGATCCGAAGAAGCTAAATTCATGGCTGATAAGCAATAGACAGACATCTGTGACAAAGATGCATCCTTGGAAGAGACATCAGTTGAAATTACAAATATCACAAGGAAATGAAATTCAACCTTATTTGACTATTTGTACGCATTAATTATGCATGCTGTAGTATCAGAGAATAGGTGGCTAAAATCTCAGAGCGAATAGTGTGGCGAGATTGCCAGCTGGGTGAATAAAATACATGTTAAGGGCCGAATGAGGATTCTTGTAGGGTAAACAGCCATCTTGCACAGCGGTGCAGTTTGTTTGTTTGTTTGTTATTTAATGGCATATCAATCTTCTTGGGTTATTTAATGCCAAATCCATCCATTTACAAGGACAGTATTGGTACTATTTAACCCATAAATGGGAGGATAAGGGGGGTCATACTTTTCTCAAGGGCATTTGTCCGAAAGTAAACGTAATAGCGCGACTAAAGTTCGAACTCGTGTACTAAGATTCTGCAGTTCAGAGCTTTAACCATTACACCACGAGGACACCCCTCCAGGTGCAGTTCAGGATGAGAAGAGCATCCGTTTTTGGTATTAGGTATCGTTGTTGCCGATCTAGATCTGTGGCTAGAGGAAAACTATTATTGAGAGTTCTCACCTCCTCTGTCTGAATATAATTCCGGTGTCGTTAAACTTTATGATAATAATACATTTGATTGATGTAGATACCATTCAGCTTGTTTATACTATTGAGGTTAACGTAGTAAGAAATAAAATCAGAGACCCGATTTCAAATCCTAGCCAACCTGTCGATAGGGTTCAGAATACGCCTACTGCGTCCCTTTCAGAATGGTAAAAAGCGTGTCCGACCTAAATGTAAAATTCAGCTTGCTGTTCTTCAACAAGGATGGATTTGACACCAAATAACTCACGAAGGTTGACATTATCAAACGAAGAAACTACTCCAAATCAAACCAGTTCTGGATATCTGAAGAGTGATGAGTACCTTTTCATTGACATTATTCCAAAGTCTACTCTGACCTGACATGGTAGAATCTGTTAGGGTCCCATCTATGAGGGAATAGATCTATTGAAGAATTATGTTTTCGATACGTTCATACTAAAAAAAACCTCTTTAAAACAGCTAATCAAAAAATGTAAATATGAGCGTACAGGGAACACATTTCCCAAACCTCTAGACATAAAATAACCCTAGACGTGTGGACATGCCGTTAAAATCAATAAAATTCTCCACAATGCTGATTGAGTTTCTCTTCGCGCTAGGGCTCTCGAGAAAAAGGCATAAATACTGCATTACTTTCCGACCAGTGATGCGTGAAGTATAGGAGTGACTTGGTGTTACAACCAGTTGAGGAGAAGGAAAACTACAGTACATCTCTTAAAAATTTATTTTGCTTTACATCCTGCGCGCGGCGGAGAGACTGAGTAAATTCATACTTAGAGGGTAGTATAAACACATCATGTTTATTGTTACCAGGTTTGTACAGATATTTATAATCATATATATATATATATATATATATATATATATATATATATATATATATCATCTCTTAAATCTTGCACTGATGGAAAACTGTTGACATGTGCAGATTTAACGAAGTCAAGGTGCATAGTTACGTGTTTACACGTTGGACGGCACAACCTTGAAATATTGGCCTGTTGAGTAATCTGTGAGCCGATGGCTTGGCATCAGAGAATTCATAAATGGAGGGATGACAGTCTTTTGACAAGAGTTGACAATCACCATCAGATTGTATCTTCTACTAACTCTCTAAGTGTATCTTCGTTTTAAAAACTGTCAAAATAGAATAGATTTTCCAAAAAACAAATACTATGGTGTGTTTGTACATGCATATAGCAAAGGAAAATTATCAAACAAAATCCTCAATAAACAGCATTGTTGTTTATTATTTTACGAACAAAACTTGACATACTTTATGTAGAAAATTAGACCTGGGTGTAAAATTACCCAAGTAAGACGTAAAAATCTGTTTTAAGCTGGGATTGGTACACTTTTCTCTTATATGCAAAGCCTAGAATAAGCCGACTGCATCCTCTACAGAGGGATAAAACCACCACCCTGAAAAAAGAATTTCGAGGGTATGACACAAAACTTTCTCAGGTACTAAGGCTCCAGTTCTGGAGTCACCCATTATTGCTATTATTCCCAGGTCCACTCTAACCCAGTGTGAGAGTATCTGTTAGGGTCACATTAATTATTTAAACAGATCTCTTTAGTAATATTAGATAAAAATACTTGAATCCATGTATCATAAATAAGTCATACCGATAGCATCGATTCTCTTGAGTCTCTTTTGCCATACATCCCTAACAGCCCTCTTTTTTGTTAGGTCCTCTAGACTGCATCTAGTGTCAACACAGAGCTGATGTATGTAGGTTTTTGTGGGTCGACCAATACTAGTGTATCAATGTGTAGAAGTTCACAAGAGAATACTGCTTGAGTTGGTCCCTGCTTCTCCCATTGTACCCAGTATGTCTTGTTCGTCTTACTTGGATATGTTGTGAGATGGAAGGTAAGTGGCTGTACAGCTGATTTCTAGAATTTGTTCAACACATCACGCCGCATTCTTGGATAGTTCCTTCGAGCTTTTTTCTCCAAACGTTTCGTTCGAGTGTAACCAATTGTTATATGAAAAATCACAAGAAGCTAGCATTGTTTACAAAGTAGTTGTAGTAGTTGTAATTATTGTTGTTGTTGTTGTAGATACTTGAATTAATCGAATTGCTTGAAGTTCTTGAAAGTTTATACTTGTAAAAATTACTAGTACCGGATGGGAATGCTTGTAATCTTATAAAAGTTTAAATGATTTGCCTTAAAAGTTGTCTCCTTACAAAGTATGATTAGATTTGACAAAAAAGTTGTATTTAAAGGACACCTAAGGAGGATCAAACTCGCTCCTCAGGAGTAATTAATTCGCAAGGTTAATTTACTAACCATATCATTAACAATTACACAAGAACAGGTGGTCGATATTTTACAAAGCTATGAATCAGGGAAAAATGACAAAATCAATGGCTAAATACTGGTTGAGACAAATATAGAAATAAACTTTGTTGAAAGATTGAGTTTTGATATGACTGATTGCCAATAAAGAAAATTTGTGTCTGGATCCGGTACAGTCCTTATCATCTCAACCTAAAAGAAATCTACAGAGGGAAGTCTGTTTGTGTTTTTGTTTAGTTTTTTCTTTTTGGGGTGGGGTACTGTTTTTTATATGATTCAAATGATACGAATTTTTGGATGCTATATATGCTGTTTCTGAACAATATTCCAGTGAACAACTGGTCTGTTTGAATAACGCTTTAGAAAAGAAATAACAGTTTGGAGGCTAGGAAGTTAGGAAGGTAATTTTGCTGCATGACAACCATTGTCTTCAAGTTACAAATGTGACGCAGCAAAGAATTATCAATTCTACAGAGGAAATAATTTCAAACTATGATTTATTTCGCATAATACAACACTTCTTGAGAGTGCTTTTTTTTTCACTATGCAACACTTCAGCACTGTGATTTTTTTTTTTCGTACTATGCAACACTTCGAGAGAGTGACTTTTTTTTTTCGCACTATGCAACACTTTTATACAGTGTGTTTTTTGTTGTTGTTTTTTCTTTTTTCACTATACAAAACTTCGAGACTGTGATTTTTTCGTACTATGTGACACTTCTAAACTGTGTTTTGTTCCCACCCAGCAACAGTTCTCGAGTGTGGTTTTTTCACACTATGCAATACTTCTAGTGTGTGTGTGTGTGTGTGTGTGTGTGTGTGTGTGTGTGTGTGTGAGTGTTTTTTCTCACTATACAATACTTCTAGAATGTGTGTGTGTGTGTTTTTTTTCTCACTATGCAACACTTTTAAATAGGGATATCTTTTCGCAGTATGCAACACTTTTCGACTGAGTTTTCTTCGCACAATACACACTTTTGTCTTGTGCAATACTCCGAGACCGTGATTTTTTCGCACTAGAATGTGGTTTATTTATTATTATTATTGTTATTATTATTATTATTATTATTATTATTATTTACTCATTAGAGTTTTTCACATCAGCGTCAACTGATGGTCTTTTACTGGAGTTTGAGTGACAGCAAGTCTCCTCAAGTCTCCATGACTCTTCTCAGTATTCTGGCCGTTCTCAAAAATGTAGTTTGGATGGTTTCCACTCATACTCCGATTTCCAAGTCCTCCAGTCCCTTTAATAATCCTTTAGTTACTGTACCAAAAGCGCCAATCACAATTGGTATAATTGTCACTTTCATGTTCCATAGTTTTTTTCAATTCTCAAGCAAGATCGAGGTACTTATTCTTCTTTTCTTATTCTTTCAGTTTTATTCTGTGGTCAGCCAGGACAGCAGAATCTACAATTTTGCAAATTCTCTTCTTTTTTTTTTTTTTTTTTTTTTTGTTGATTATTATAAAGTCTGGTTTTCGGGCCGAGATTTGGTGATTCGTCAGTATATCAAAGCCCACAGGAGTTTATGTGAGTCATTTTCTAGGACAGATGGTGGGTTGTGCATATACCATTTGTTCGTATGGTTAAATTTAAATTTCTTGCACATCTCCCAGTAAATCCCCTTGCCCACCCAGTCGTGTCTAGTCTTATACTCCTTCTGTGCTAATTTGGTGCATTCACTTATTATGTGATTGATGGTTTCATCTCTGTCACCGCAGAGCCTACACTTGCTATTTTGTTGCATCTTATCTATTCTCGCTTCGATATGATTGGTTCTTACGGAGTTGTTTTGTGTTGCTATTATTATTATTATTATTATTATGACAGTTTTTTCCACCAGTGTTAGCTGATGGTTTCTCACTGGAGTTTGAGTGACAGCAGGTCCCCTCAAGTCTCCAGGACTCTTCTCAGTCTTCTGGTTGATCTTAATAATACTGTAATTTGGATGTTCTCTACTCGTCCTCTTATTTCCAAGTCCTCCAGTCCTTGTACTAAGCCTTTGGTAACTGTAACAAGTGTACCAATTACAATTGGTATCACTGTCATTTTCATGTTCCACAGTTTTTTCAGTTCCCTAGCAAGGTCCAGGTTATTATTATTATTATTATTATTATTATTATTATTATTATTATTATCTAATCTATTTTTGTTTTATTTTCCATATGCTTCTAGATAATACTATTTTTGATCATTGTGAATGTATGTGTGAGCGTGTGTGGGCTTGTATATGTTTATTTTTGTTAATTATTACCTATCTGTGTTTAATACAACAACCCATATGTATTTCTTAGTACATGTGCCTATGAACCCGCTATGCTCTTTTCTTCACACATTCTAAATATTATACACAAAATTCCTTTTTTTATATATATGCAAATCACTTTTTTCTTTCTTTCTTTTTTTTCCTGAGTGTATGTGAGAGGATATATAAGTTCCAGGATTTTGCATTGCCTGCTTACGATTGTATAAAATTAAATAGAAAAATGCACTTTGTTTAAAAATCTTTAACGACTACACTTCTTCTGTCCAAGTATCTAAATGTCCAATTCGATTCTGTATATCAGCCCTGCAATATATATATATCCCACCCAGGTTCAGGATTTTTAAGGGTGGGATACATACTGACTTGTTTACCCGACTGTTCTTAGGTTTAAGAGTCTCGGTGATGTTTTTGAGGGGTGAGAATTTGGTAATGTGTTTTTTACTTGGTAAACATATTTGGTTTTTGCGGAGATTGTTTATATTGCAGCCACTGCATGTATGTATGTATGTATGTATGTATGTATTATATCGGTGGTTATAAATATATATATATATATATATATATATATATATATATGTGTGTGTGTGTGTGTGTGTGTGTGTGTGTGTGTGTGTGTGTGTGTAAGGTAACTAGTAGTGTGTATAACACTTAAAAATAGTCAAGTGTTCTTTTTATAAGTAAATTTAGGCAAACAGATATGAAGCTAGACACTGTGACACACTTGTGATACACCTAGTGAAGATTTCACTAATCGCGCTACAAGTTGACTAACCATAACCGCACAGCTCAAACACATACAGACAGACAGACGTACATGTGGTGAGAGAGACAAGATATTTAAATGTGTATGTGCATAGATATATTTATCAAGAACAAGGATATTCGGAAAGTAATTATGTTTTTTTAGATACGATATAGTATGGTTTGGTTTGTTGGGTTTTATGGCATATCAACCTTTGTAGGTTATTTTTACGCCAAATCCATTTTTATGTAAATAATCTATTCTATTGAAAACAATTCGGTTTAGCATAAGTACACAGTTTAATTGTCAAAAACATTTCCATTTCAAACTATTCAAGCAGTTATATGTAACAATTCAGTTAAGTGTACATACAGTTTTAATGTCGAAAAACAGTTCTATTTGAAATAATTCAGTTAAGCATAAGCAGGCTGTTTAAATGTCAAAAACATTTCTATTTCAAGCTATTCAGTTTACTCAAACAATTCAGTTTAGCATAAGTATGCTGTTAATTCTATTTAACCCATAGATAGGACCCTATCAGGTGCTACCACTCCGGGCCAGAGTGGACCTGGGAGCGATGGCAATGAAGGGGTACTCCGCATTCCCCAAAGCTCCAGCACTGCTGGAACCTTACCATCACATTGTTTAGTGTCATATCCAGGACACTCGTTGGGGGGGGGGGGTCTTACCCCTCTGCAGAGGTGCAGTCAGTGTATTCTACAGCCCCAGCTGACTGGGCAATAGATAAGATATAGAAATAAATGTGAATTAAACTCATTTAAACTTTGTCAGATAAAATGTAATCACCATTATTTTTAATAACTGTAGCTCAAGAAACACCTCAAAAAGTAAAATCGTTAAGATGGTAAGTTCTTCCACATCTTGATGGCTTATCAGATTTAGTACCAATAGATTTTAATTTGTTTCGATCGCTAGAACATTCAAAAATATCAGATCATACAGAAACAAAGAAGCAATTTGAAACGGCCATTCAAAAATAGAGATTTCTTTAAACATCAAATCGAAGATTTGCCTTCCCTTTGGGCTTTGGTCGTTGAAAATGAAAGTTAAGATATTCTTTATTATTATTGTTTAATACATATTCTAAAAAATTTAACTCACATATCTAACTTCTGTGTGTGTGTGTGTGTGTGTGTGTGTGTGTGTGTGTGTGTGTGTGTGTGTGTGTGTGTGTAACCTAACCCAGCAAAAACAGCAAAACTTACCAACATTTTAATCAAGGTACCTTATAAATAAAGCAATGTCCAGTCCATTCTGCAACTGAGGGATAATTTTAAGAGGTCTTTTTAAGTAGTCAATGTCATCTTTGATCATCCCAAATCTCTATATAGCGGAGATAACAATGAAAAATGCTAATTAGAATCAATCAATGCTTCTTCAACAGAAGCATCATTACGAACCACTGCGGCAAAGAATGTTCAGCGATATGTCTGTGGATATCTATATATATATATATATATATATATATATATATATATATATATATATGTGTGTGTGTGTGTGTGTGTGTGTGTGTGTGTGTGTGTGTGTGTGTGTGTGTGCTTGCAGATTGTATACAGTAATTAATGAATATATGCTTGTCTATGTTAGTTGATACACTTATCTGTCTTGCGATATATATCTAAGGCATATATACACAAACATTTATATAAATGTCTTGGATTGGATGTTAGATCAAAAGTATGAGTTGAAGAATGGATACGAGTATGTAAACAACTTTTCTATACATATCGGATTACTGCTCTGAGAATGCAACTTTATAAATTAACTTATATGCAACTTATGCTCTCTTTGATAGATAGATAGATAGATAGATAGATAGATCAGACTGAGATAGATAGATAGATAGATAGATAGATAGATAGAACGAACAGACTGAGATAGATAGAACAGACTGGGATAGATAGATAGATAGATAGATTGTGTGCGTTCCTTTCGTTTGTTAGTTCGTTTTAATATCTTTCCTTTATATGTATCAAAGTTTTTGAGATTTACAAGGTGTTGCCAACATTTTCTGTCCAGTGCTTGTTTTGCATCGTACCTATTTTGCGTGTGTTTTTCCAGTCCGTGTACGCCTGCATACGTGTACTTAAAAGTATCAAGTGTAATCTTCCTCCGGTTTTTGTAACATTTTTACGAGGTCGTTGTCGATAAAGGAAAAGAGCGAACAGCGGCAGACCGGGCCGCAGCATCAAAGAAAAGCGTCCAATCGGCGGTCTGACTCTGTCTTATTGTATATCACGCCAAGAGTATTAACTGCCAACAACAAGAGGTAAGTACACCAATAAAATGTGAAGATCAGAGACAACAGCAGAGCCACCCCCAGAATCCGGACTCGATGGGACGGACAAGGCAATCTAAACAGACAAAACGAGAAAGAGAAAAGAAAATGAAGAGCGGGTTGCATTGTTTGCAAGAAAGATATGAAGAATAAGAAAGAAAGAAAGAAAGAAAGAAAGAAAGAAAGAAAGAAATGGAGAGGAAACAAGAAGAATAAGGAAAAAGAAGTAAAGAAAATGGAAAATGAGAGAGATAGAGAAAGCGAAAAAGGGAATGAAGAAGAAGAAGAAGAAGAAGAAGAAGAAGAAGAAGAAGAAATAGAGAACAGTGAAAGAGAGGGAAAGAGAGAGTTAAATATGAAATAAAATATTGCGTAAAAATACGAAAAAAAATGCGAACAAAATTTTAAGAAAGAAAGATAGAAAGAAAGAGATTAAAATGAATGGATAGGATAGGAAAAAAATAAGAAAAAAGAAGTAGAGAAAATTGGACAGTGAGAAGAAGAAGAAGAAGAAGAAGAAGAAGAAGAAGAAGAAGAAGAAGAAGGTCCTTGTTATGACACTAAAATGAATCTAAGGCTGAAGCTTCAGTCCTTGAGCTTTGGGGAATGTGGAGCAACTCTTCATTGTCATCATTCCCCGGCTAACTCTGACCTGGAGTGGTAGTACCTGTTTGGGTTCCAACTATATGTCAAATAGAACGGTTCATTCTTTTACAAAGGATTATTAGTTCTAGTTATTTGAAACCATGGAGCTGTATGTAAATTGTTTATATTACAAAAGAATACGTGATCAATATAATTGCTAATATTTGATTGCAATAGTTGAAATCATTTAACTGTGTACCAACAAATAATGAATATCAAATAGAATTATTAATGTTTGATAAGAATACTTGAAACTATTTAACTATGTGCAAACAATGACTTCAAACAATTCGTTTAAAAATAAAGTTACTTCAAACTATTCACTTGACAATCATATATATACATATATATATATATACAGAATTTGGCATTAAATAACCCACAAGGTTTGATATGCCATAAAATACCTATCAATGTGATCTTTGACAAAACATTTATCTAAAATCGAACTGAGATTGATATCATCGCAAAAAAAAATGTGCGCAATACAACTACAGTAAAATCAATCAACCTGGCTTTTTATAAATATTATTTTACTGATCATAATATCGATGTTGTTAACTAAATCTCGAGGCATCACTTTTATTTGTTGATTTCTCCAAGGCATTTGACTCCATATAAAGAGGAAAGATGGAGCAAATAATTCTTGCATAAAGTCTCCCCAAAGAAACCATTACAGCTATATTAATGCTCTACAAAAACACGAAAGCAAATGGCTCTCTCTCTCTCTCTCTCTCTCTCTCTCTCTCTCTCTCTCTCTCTCCCTCTCTCTCTCTCTCCAGATGGTGACACTGATTTCTTCGAATCTTGCAAAGAAATACATGATTACCATTTCTATTCATAATCTGCCTAGATTACCTACAACAAACATCAACAGATCAAATAAAAGAACATGATTTCACTCGAAAACAAAAGGCAAGAAGTAAACGGTATCTCGCAGAAACTATCATGGAGCAGGCACTAAGTGGCATTGGCCTATATCTGCACTCAGCTTCACTTTCTTTAAATTCACATGGACTCTGTTTTAATCTGAGTTCACGTAAAGGCCAATCGACGACACTTTTTGTAAAAGAGATATTGATTCCGAGGTATGTGAACTGGCCAACAAATTTTAGAAGCTTAGAATTTTAAGTGGATATAGTTTCATTTTATTTAAAACACATGAACTCAGGTTTTATCCAACTATACTTTATATAGCAAGCCTCTGAAATTTGTTGACCATTTCACATACCTCGGTAGCAATATATCATCTACTGAAAATTATGTCAACATACACATAGGAAAGGCAGAGACTACTGGTGACAGTTTAGTGATCATATGGAAATCTGATCTCTCTGATAAAATAAAATGGGAATTCTCCAAAACTGTAGTTGTGTCGGTACTACTGTATGGTTGCACCACTTGGACTTAAACGAAAAAGCTAGATGGAAATACTCAAGAACGCTGTGTACAATCCTAAACAAATTCTGCGAGCAGCACTCTACAAAACAGCAGCTGTACAGCCACTTACCTCCCACCTCACCAACCATTCTTGTGGGATGAACACGACATACTAGTGAAGTAAGGACAAGCTCCAACGATATTCTCTAATGGGCTCGTTTACATGGACACATAAATGTTGGCTAACCAGCAAAAAAATTCATACATCAGCTCTGTGCGAACACTGGATGCCGCGTAGAAGACCTGTCAAGAGAAATAGCTGATAGAAAGGATGTGGAAAGAGATCCAAGTTTTTAAGTGCTATCATGACTGACAATGATGAGAATACATATGTAGAGTTATGACTGAAATTATTAGTTCGACGTAAGTTTTTTTTTACAATAACTTTTAAAATAATGCAGCAGCTGAGTTTCCTGATAAGCGAAAGTTGTAATAAGTGATACTAGGATAAATACAGAAAAACGTTCACGAATCTGTGATTAACAGTGACATTTTTTTAATTAATGTCCAAAATTAATTGCACAGTAAAAATAGAGATAGGAAAACAAGAATTTTTAATGTAGAAATGAATATTAAATAATGAATATTCTGTCATTCCCTGGTCTCGTGATCTGGTTTTGTCATGAGGACTTTATTTATGTAACCTGTCTTAAGTATGAATAACTCGACGAAGCCCGTCCCTCTTCAGGTCTAAAACTGGTTTGAAATCAGAATTTTCTTTTGCCTTGACCGGTTGCTCAACCAAGCAAAATCTGCTGTAATATATACCTATAGCTGGAGAGAGAGAGAGAGAGTGAAATAGCTATCCTCGCAGAGCGGACACTTAATACTGTCTAGAGGACTTACCGAGAACGATGACCAATTGGGACGAACAGTGAGAGAGAGTGAGAAAGAGAGAGACAGTGAGAAAGAGAGAGAAAGTGAGAAAGAGAGAGAGAGAGAGAGAGAGAAGTTTCGGTTTCTTTATTTTATGGTATATCATTTTTCAAGGGTTATTCAAGCCATCACTGTTGAAAAACAGTAGTTGTACTATCTAACCGATTGCTGGAGTTTTAAGGGATTTATACTTTGTCCAAGGATATTGATATGAAAGTGAACATAATAGCGCGCCTGCAGTCCGAAATCGCTTACTATGATGTCGCAGTCCAGCATGTTAGCCACTAAGCCACAGAACCCCCTACATCCCATGGTAGGAAAAAATGTCAGACAGAATAGAATGTAACCCTCAACGAACTGGAAAAAAACCTAAATATTACAAACCCAATCGGTGAGGCTTAGAATACACTGACTACATCCCCTATAAAGAAACAAGTCATTCCACCAAAATAGGGTTGTCATGAGCATGAAAGTAAACTGTGTCCAGTGAAGCTATTTCTTTCGGATCGACTTGATTTGGTTTTATGGTATATCAACCCTTATAGGTTATTTAATGCCAAGTACCGTTTATAAATATACATAATATATATTGACTTGGTAAAAACATAAGTCAAAGTTAGATAGTTCCAAGTTTTGCAATGTATCACAAACAATCCAATTAAACATCAGTCATTTGTTCACAGAGTTTAAGTGGTAAAAACAGTTCTATTTTACCCATAGATAGGTTTGGTTTCTTTGTTTAATGGCATATCAACCTTTGTTAGTTATTTAATGCCAAAGCAATTCTCCTAGAAGAACAGTAGAGGTACTATTTAACCCATAGATGGGAGGATAAGGGGGTTCATGCCTTTCCCAAGGGTATTAGCCCGAAAGTGAACGTAATTGCGAGACTGGAGTACGAACTCGCGTACTACGATTCCGCAGTTCATCGCTTTAACCATTACACCATGAGGACACCCTCTCCATAGATAGGACCCTATCAAGTCCTACCACTCCGGGCCGGAATAGATCTGGGAGCGAGGGCAATGAAGGAACACTCTGCATTCCCCAAAGCTCCAACATTACTCGACTCTCACCATCAGATTGTTTAATGTCTTATCCAGGACACTCGTTAGTGCGGTCTTACCCCTCAGCAGAATTGCAGTCGGTGTATTCTATAACCTCATTCGACTGTGGTAGTTGACTCTGCGTGGTAGTATCTCTTATGGTCCCATCTATGAGACCTGGAAGCGATGGCAAATAAGGGGTTCTCTGAATTCCCCAAAACTCAAGCATTACTGGAACCTCACCATCAGATGCGGCACAAGGTCAATTTTTAAGCCAAGTTTGACCGATTGCCACACCCAGTTTAAAGAGCCCAGTCTACCCAACAATTTATCCTCCGCTAGAAGGATAATAGTTTCCCAACGGTATTAGCTCTATGGGAAATGCAATCAGCCTCGTCCAGGATTTGAACTCAGGTCACCTACGTTGATACACCTCAACCCCTTGTAGTAATATAATCCATTTTGCTTGTTTAAATATTTTCATACCTGTCAGTATCTCTCTGTCTGTAAAAAATGTAGGCATGAACGAAAAAACACGCTTTCTTTTATCGGCAATGTTATGATAAGCGTCGTACATTTTCTTCTAAAGTATGGATGATCAAAACAATAATCTGTGTTTTTGTATTTCTTTATGTTAATAAGTTCTCAGAAAATGTATATATCCCATGTGACGCTTTTTATATTGTTCTTTTTTGGGCTTCCGAAGAAAAAGAATTGCGTCCGCACACACACAAAAAAAAGACTTTAAAAAGTGTAATTTAGATAAACTACTTTTTTTAATCTTATCAATCAAATTTATTCATTCAGTATTTTTACATTTATTAACCAAATTCCAGTCACCTGCAGTGACAGGAAAAGTTTAATATATGGATGTCAATTTTTAACCTCTAAAAAAAGTTTAACCTGAATTATTTCTTAGAGGATTAAGTAAAGAAATACCCCAAAGAGCAATATTGTACCTTGTTTTACCGTTTTTTGGATTAAAAAAGGCATTCATACGAACCAAGTAGACGAACAGTTATAAAAAATATAAATAAAATCTAATTCTCAATGGAATTATCTTTAAAAATTATTTGTCTTCACCTTCTTTATAAGAGTCAAACTAACAAATTAACAAATGATTGAGAGGCTTGACACATGACAAGAAAAGAATTTTTAAAAAGCATAAAGTCTTCAGAATTTGAGGAAAAATGTCTAAAAGATTTTTTTATTGCTTTAAATACGGAAAAAAAATTAAATCCAATAATTAGCTAATTTTTAAGGTATTTAAAAAAAAAGGAAAAAAAAAACAAAAAAAGTGCTTCAGCAGGTGCGTGTTTTTCTACATTCATACAAAAAACGTAACTAGCTTTTTATAGTTAGGTGCATATAGCTAACAAGCTACGAAAATGGCTAAAAAGTTCTAGACCCAAACAAGAAGAGATTTCTTTTTCTTGTTTTCACTGATTTTTTAATGAGTTAAATCAACTTTAAAAACGATGTGTAAAGCGTGTTGAACAGCGAGATGAATATGGTAAATAACATGAACGTTTCATGGCTCTTTTGGGTTGCGCTAATACATTTACAACACCTTTTTGCATAGATAGATAGATAGATAGATAGATAGATAGATAGATAGATCCTTTATAATTAAGCATACTCTTACCAATATTTCATTTTAAAAAATTGATTTTCTTCTAAACTAAAGAATCAGGATTTTATCATTTCTCCTGGAACATTATTCAATCAAAACGGATATTATTAGATATTGTTTAAATTGCAACACCTACGTAAATGAAAATGAAATTCCATAAATATATATATAGAGATGTACTCATTCCCAGCTGTTCTATATCTATGTTTTTGTTGGGAAATTTCTATATAGCAGAATTTGGTTATAAATGATACCTAATAACATTTGTTTGATTGTAATGATAAAATCTTGATATCTTTGCTTAAGAAAATTGATTTTATTCAAAAAATTGTTAGGAGTGTACTTACGGGCCATACGATTGATAGATTATTATCTATAAATAAGCAAACCCCTAACTTTGTTTTATAAAAAATGGTTTTCTTCTGAACTAAAGATACCAGGATTTTATCCTTTCTACTGGGACATTATACAGTCAAAACTTATATTATTAGATATTGTTGAAATTGCGACACCTATATAAATGAAGATGAAATTGCATATGCGAAATTTCAATGCTGTAGAAATTGGTTATATATAATACCTAATAATATCCGTTTTGATTGTATAATGCTTTACGCGAAATAATAAAAATCCTAGTACCTTTGGTTTAGAAGAAAATTAACTTTATTCAAAACATATTGTTAGAGACGGACTTATCAATGAACCATACTTTAGATAGATAGATAGATAGGTAGATAGATAGACAAATAGATTTAATATCTGTCTTTTCATATCCATTCCTCAAACTAGGCATTTACCCATATATATTGACATACCCCAGAGCACTTCACCGTTAAATAATAGCAAATTACACTTACAGATCATCACTACTATAGTTATTTTGATCCTAACTCAACGCTCTAAACCTTCAGCTACGTATTTCAATCCATTGTGCTTTTTTCTCAATACCTAAGCCCCAAAATATCCACCAATACAAATATGTATGCATAGATCATACGTATACATGTATATATTCACAATCATAAGAAACGGGCAGTTAAGTGGCAGTTAAACATAGTAGGAGTATATCATCAAAGGTTGCTCAACTACGCCATTTGTATAGACTGTCTCCTCTTGTGTATACACCATTCAGTCAGGACAGAGTGAACCACGATGAGTGGATAGTACTTTCATATATATATATATATATATATATATATAAAGTGTAAACGTGTATGATAGGAATGAGTGGTCGTGATGAAAAGGCGGCAAATGTAGACTTCAAAGAATGAGAAAAGGATCTGTGAATGGGAACGTGTCCTGTTCTGTTTTCTCATTGGCCTTTTTCTGTATTAAGAGCTAAAAAGACTTGAACCAAATGTTTGCGTTCTTGTATACAGACACAGGAAGACTGAGGCGCCTCTTGGAGAAGGGTGAAACCATCTTATTTATACTTTTTGTATGTGTTTAAAGCACTCGTTCTCAGTGTCCCAGGTCACATTCCTCTCCTTGCGATCCCTGGTCTCTTCAATTTCTCCCTCATTTCGAATTGCTATCAAACAATTCTTTACCATTATACTTATGACTTATAAATACAAAAAGAAATCATGTTCTACAGATTGAATTTTAAGCTAATAACCAGAGCCTGGCGGAGGGGCCATATGGCTCAGGCCACAATTCTGAGCGGACAACGATTTTGAGAGTGACAACGATTATTAGACCCGTACTCTAGAAGCCTTGCTTATTTTTCGTTCGGAAGTCTTGAGTACTTGTATTCACTACATGTATTCTAATATGCCCAATCCATTTATAAATCATATCTATTTAACAGGGATTATAAAAATACTTAATCCTATTTACCCAACCCCTCCGCTCGGGCAGGATATGACACAACGTCATTTTTTAAGCGGAGTTTTACAAGTTTGAATTCAGAGTTTTCCTTCTTCTAGACTAGTTGCATCACCAAGGCTGAAGAACCTAGTCTGCCCTACTATTTACCCATAGCTGGAGGGAGAATAATTGGATTCATACCTTTCCCAAGGGTATTAGTGCTATGTGAAATGCAATCAGTCTCATCCGGGATTTGAACTCGAGTCGCCGTGTCCATTTCCTACGACGATAACCATTACACCACGGGCATTATTATAAAAATACTTAATGAACATTTTGAAATGGGGATATGTTCCCATTTGTCCCGAAGCTACTAACACCGAATATGTTTTATGAAATTCTCTAAGTTAATAGACATCGTCGATTAGTCCACGTTTATGTACCAACCCAGTAGGCAGTAGAATGAATATATCGAATGCATCTCTGTAGAAGGATAAGAGCTCCCTACCCAATGGCGTCTGGGGTATTACATTAAACAAGCTGATGGTGAGACCCCTGTAATGCTGGAGTTTGGGGGAATGCGGAGTACCCCTTCATTGCAATCGTTCCTAGGTCCGCTCCGGCCAGGAGTGGTAGCATCTGATAAGTTCCTATCTATGGGTTAAATAGAACTTTTTGACATTTAAACTGAGTGAAAAAAAAACTCATGCTAAATTGAATAGTTTGAAATAGAATTGTTAGATTATTTAACTCTGTGTAAACAAATGATTAATGTTTAATTGAATTGTTTGTGATATATGAAATCACTTAACTTTGTTGACTAATGCTAAATTGAATTATTAGAAATAGAACTGCTTGATTATTTAACTGTGTGTATCAACAAAATGTGTTCACGAATCATATTTAGTATATATGTAAAATCAGGATTTGGCATTAAATAGCCAACAATCGTTGATATGTCATAAAACCAAACCAAACCAAACGTTTATGTGTCCCAGATGACCATTGCTCACGCTACAAATGTAAACAAATGATTCTTGACTTTCCTTTAACGGGAAAAAGTTACCGAAAAAAGATAATAACTCTAATTTCTTCTTAAAAACTTTTAACCCTATCTTATACAATTAGGCGAAAAGATGAAGAATCAATTTTGGACACAAAATAAGTGTCCAGTGTAGCATTATATTTGCATTTTAAATCAAACCCCTCGCTAAAACCATATAAAGTTTCAGAAAGTTCGAACCAATATAATGAAAACATACGCAGGGGTTCCATTAATAGTCATTTACAAAGTTTAGTTTAGTTTGGCTAAGAGTCAGAAGTACGGGACATCTAGTGAGAATCAAAATCCATTTGCTGGTCGAGCTCTCCAACTTCTCCTCGTAAAGCGCTTCCGATGCCCCATTAATAATCACAGAAAATTTTGTTGGCATAACAATAGCCTTCCTTAAGGAACTCAATGAAATACAGCTGAACAACAACAATATTTGGTGAATTATAAGATCAAAAAGCCTTTTCCAGTTCTTACTCGGACTTACGTTTAATATTCTTCCCCTGGGCGATACATGCACTCATTTAAGACTCATTGGTTTTAACGAAATAAGGAGACTGTCATACTTTTCAAGAAAGTATCAAGAAACGTTCTTAATTTTACAAATCGTAAAATTCTGTTGAATCCAGGTAAAAAAAAAAAACGACACAGGAAAAAAGTCACACGATACAAGTCTTTAAGCATAACCCTATTAAATGACTAACTTAGATATTTTTGTTTGAATTAAGTAAAACGTGATTTCCTTAGCACAAACATGTAATGCCATCCTGTATAAATACGTTTGCCCATATGTACTAGTCATGTATGACAGTTAATAAATCATTTAAAATATTTTCTATTTCATGATTTTCATTGTTTATGGTACTTTAATAAATTGTATCTGACGTTAATATTTTTGTTTGATTACCTGATCTTTTTTCCAAGCCAAAACTGTGACATTTCCTCTAACTTTTTCCTGTGACTTTATTGTCAGCGTTTACGGTTTTATCGAAAATGAAATATGAAATCATAGAGAAATCTCAAGGTAGCAAGAATTTTAAGTCATTTTTTAATGTGGGTTATTGTAAAGAATGAGTTGAAATCTACAATCAATGTTATAAAGAGAATGATATAATTTCTTTGAAAAGGTCATGAAAATATATTTCTGTGAAACAATAAAAATTGCAAAACACAAAAGGTAAAATAAGCACAACTATTTCTTTTGAGGAAGTAACGGTGTTGTTATTGTTATTGATATTGTTGTTATTGGTGACAGTAATGGTGGTGATTATGATGATGTTAATGATGATGGTGATGGTGGTGGTCTTAGTGACCATGATGATGAAAGAATGTATATTGGTTGAAATGAACAAAAAATATTAAAATCAACGTGAAAACTAGAACTAACCGTCGTGAAATAGAAAGAAAAGACGTAATAAAAGTATATAATGGGGGATGCGAAAGGAATTTGTCGGGGTACGGATTGCGAGTAAAAAACGTTATATTTAAATATGGCTCGCTATAGTTTTACCATAGCAACACAATTCAAAAAGAAGAATTGAATAAGTAATGTTAAGATCGATCAAAATATAATCGGACAAGAGAAAATTTTTTTTATTTTTTAAATCTTGTCGTATATATATATATATATATATATATATATATATATATATATATATATATATATATATATATATATATATATATATATAGTAATTGCTTATAGTTATGCCTAGTTCACTTGGTGAGTCAATGGTGGACAAAATTTTGTGTTATTACACACACACACACACACACACACACACACACACACACATATATATAATATATATATATATATATATATATATATATATATATATATATATGTATGTATGAAAATTTTGCAGTATTATATATATATATATATAAAATTATATCTGTATATATGTATATGTAAATTGGGAAATTTATATATATATATAAATATATATATATATATATATGTGTGTGTGTGTGTGTGTGTGTGTGTGTGTGTGTGTGTGTGTGTGTGTGTGTAAATTTTGCAGTATTATATATATATATGATTATTTGTGTGTGTGCGTTTTAGTCTACGTGTGTGTATACATACATATATATGTGTGCGTGGGTGTGTATGTGTGTGTTCATATGCGTGTATATATATATATAAGTGTGTGTATGTATGTGTGTGTGTGTGTGTGTGTGTGTGTGTGTGTGTGTGTGTCTTTGCAATCAATTTAACTAAAGTGAACACAAAAATTTTATTTTGAAATCTCTTGAATATTAAGATAAAATTATTTTTTTCAAAATACATTAGCTTTGCTTTATACTTAAGAGTTAATATTTTAAAACGATGTTTTATATCTATTGAGTAAAAATTGCAAAATAATTTAAGTAATCGCTTAGATAAAAATTGAATCAGGAAAATTTTTTCGTTGAATTATTATTTTAATAAAATTACAAATACATGCATTCAAAACGAAACAAAATTCTAGTTGTCAATCCTAAAGAAAAGTTGGTGAATGAAATATAAATAGATTAGTTATTATTTGGTTCTTCTGTGGAAAATTTTTGAATTTTTTTTCTTTTCCAAACTGAGCAAATATTTCAGAAATCGCCATTTATAATTTTCTATAGGATAAGAAAGAAAATCTCGAACTGCTATTTTGTTTTTAATTTTTTATGTTTGCTTTATTTACAATCAGCGATTCATGAAATATTCAGAAAACCTTAACGTAAATTACATAAATCCCGTAAAAAGATGGTAATGCACACACACATACACGCATATATGCATACATATATACACACATATATATATATGTGTGTGTGTGTGTGTGTGTGTGTGAGAGAGAGAGAGAGAGTGAGAGAGAGAGAGAGAGAGAGAGAGAGTGTGTATGTGTGTTATAAAAATAATAAATATAAACACAACTCATATGTACGCCTGGATGGATGGATGGATGGATGGATGGACAGATGGATGTGTTTGTATATATTTATTGGCTATTTCAATTCATTTAGCATCTGGAAAAATCTTTAAAACTGAAGTATTAAATAATATATGTAGAAAAGCATCTCTTTTTTCATTCAAGACATTTTCTAATGCATAGAATTTGTTTTTAAGGATAAGATGTTTACTTTTTTTGAGAGAGAGATTCGATAAATAAAATGCAACAAATCAAGTATGTAGGATTTTTTTTTTTCGCTAAACAATACTTTAAAAAAAAAAACATTTTAGATTTGTTAAAAATTACAAAAATACACAGATAAAGATTTTAGGTATAGCCCATTCTTTTGTTAGAACTCCAGCTGTGATAAAGAATTTTTTTTTAAATTGAAAATAGATTAAATACACAAACGAAAGTTGTTATCAATTGCCAAGGAGATTTTTTTTTAATTGCTCAGCAAATTAATTATAAAAGAACTCAGAAAACAAAATTTTATTTATGAAAATTACGAAAGATCAAATCAGAAATTTATTTTTAAAAATTGTTTTTAAAGATCATCACATTATTTTTAGTTTCTTTCACACTTCCCTTAAAAGAAGAAGAAATAAATAAAAATCAAAAATTCAAAAAAGACCATCCTGTTTGTTTGGGTTTTTTTTGGGGGGGGGGGTTGTAAGGCCGAGAACCTTTCAATGCACCTTTGTAATTTTACAGGTGATTATTCGAGAAAAATATGTGGGTGTGTTTGTGAGCAAATGCTCTTGAAAGGGAAAGAAAGAAAAAATTAAAAGGCACTTACCGAAGTAAGTTCGGTGACCAATTCTAAAGTAGATTTCGTATTTCAATGACATTAATTATAGTGGGAGATTGCAAAAAAAACAAAAAAAAAAAAAAACGGAAATTTGTAGCGATTCTAATTTACAGAATTTACTCAGACAGTACATTGAAACACAGGTGTATGTATGAAAGAAAGAAAAATTGCGAAACTCAAAAGGAGACTAAGCACAACCATTTGTGGGAATATATATACATATATATATAAAGCCCACACACACACACACACAGTTATTAGTCCAAGTTAAAAGCGTGCTAAGAATAACCGGAATAAACTTTTAAAAAAACATTTAAAATCGAACGATCGTCACAATATGAAAATCAACTGTCAGTTTTTCCAAAGCGATTTTAGTCATTGGTCTAGATTCAATTAAGATCAAAGAAATACAAATTTACTTAATTTTGAGTGAACTATTAATCACGTCGAACGATCAGTATTCACGAAATATTTCTGATCAAAATTTACTAAATAACTGCATTTGAAGATATGGACTTGTTGATCAATTTGATATTAAGTAAAAACGAGAATGGTCGAGAGAGGGTGAAATTAGAAAAAGATACTTTGTTAATATTTTTTAAAAGCTTTATAAAAAATGCAATGTACTTTAGTAATTATATTTTTGCATTTATTAAATTGTTTCCATATTTTTCATTATTACTTGCATCGGAAAAATAAGGTACAAAATAGTTTAGTTTCGGGTTAAATGAAATATCAACATAAAATCAATTCATAAAACAAATAAATCTTTCAAATTTCTAAAGACTTTCACATCTAGTTATAAGATAAATAAAATGATTTGGAGGCGGGTGAGCAAAGGGTTATTTCTTATGAAATCTTATATCACCTCATGGTTTAAAATACAACTGTTGTTGTTGTTGATGAAGTAAATATTCAGTAAATTTCTGTTTATTCCTTCTTATCAAATAATCATTTCTGTATTTGTATTATTTCTGTTTTGCTTTTTTCTTGTTCAGTACAACAACAACAAAAAACTCATCTATATAAAATAAAGTTGCCCAAATGTCGGGTAATTTAAGCAGGAAATGATCATTTTAAGTTTTATAGTCAAAAGATTTCTTTGCTTTACTGAAATGTTGAGAATAAAATTTGTTAGTCTATGTAAAAAGCTTTCTTTTGACTTTTCGTTTTTCGTTTTTTATTCTTTATTTATTTATTTATTTGTTCATTTATTTATTTATTTGCATCTTATTTGCAATTCACAAAAACAAAAAACAAAAAACAAAAATAAGACAATGATCATTGAGATTTCTAATTTGCTTTATTTATTTCTACCTAACCAATTACAAAACCTGTACAAAAAAAAAAAAAAAAATTAAGGTTCGCTTTCTTTATTGAATGGTATATCAAACCATCGTGAGTAATTTAATACCAAAATCATCTTTGCAGCAGAACACTATTGGCATTATTTGACCCATAGCTAAAGTGTCAAGGAAGTTCATACTTTTTCGAAAGGTATTAATCCAAAAGTGAACCTAAAAGTGTGACTAGAATTCGAACTTGCTTAC
>CAUZXS010005717.1:217500-307500 GCA_963585895.1 Sepioteuthis lessoniana | reverse complement strand
CTATTATACTGATCGTCTGACAAAGTCTTCGCGAGAGAAAGAAAAAAGAAACGTAGGAAATTAGCTTTAAAAACGTTTAAAGTCAAATGTCTTACTTTTGAATTTTAAAAACTTTTTTTTTAAAGTTTAATTTAGAATTCAGGCCAATCCTGCAGGATTCATAAGCCTTTCAATCTTAATATGTAAACGGTCATGAAATCATTTACTGATGATGTTCGAAGACCGAAACAAGTCGGGACTAACAAATTCATATATATATATATATATATATATATATATATATATATACGTGTGATTCGGTCCAGTTAAACCGGAGTTGGGAGTAATTCTATCAGGACAAAAAACCCATTCAACAGTGAACATTTAAATTTTCCTGGTAAAGAGCTCAAAGTAACTGAAATTACAGAGCAATAATTTCTTTAAGAAAAAACAAAAAGCGGTCACATTAGGATTATAGATTTATTTCCATCCTGTTATGGGTTTTGATATAAATCAAAAATACAAAAAAAAAAAAAAACTTAACAGGTTTTCTTCAGATCTTATGGATCTTATCCATAAGATCTGAAGAAGTCCTGTCATTTATTTATTTTTTTGGGGGGGGTTATTTATATCAAAACCCATAACCGGATGGAAATAGATTTATAATCCTAATGTGACCGGTTTTTGTTTTTTCCTAAAGATATAAATATATATATAATTTGTTCTACCAACATTTTCGTTTTTATCCTTTCCTTCATAACATATATATATATATATATATATATATATATATATATATATAGCCGCCAAAAGAATAGATTTAAAATCATATAAAAATGGTTGATAATAGAAAAATTGACAGTGATAACAGTAGTATGATAAAATTAATCGTATTAGTATTACTATTAAAACTATTGGTAATGTAATAATAATAATAATAATAATAATAATAATAATAATAGATTAGCAATAGTTGTAATCATAATTAATTTAAATTATTAATAATAAAATTATTGATAATTAACTATTATTATAGAAACATTAATGATTGAAACGGCAATTAGAACAATAACGAAACAAGATAAGTTTATTATTAAAAATAGTATTTATCTCCACGTTTCCTTAATAGATAAATAAATAAATAAAGAGGTTTTTTCTTAAAATGAAATAGGTTAATTTATTGACAAGATTTTAGTTGCTGATGGTTTTATGAGTTATGTTAGAAATTTTAGATACATAAGAATACATGACACCAGACAATGACATTACATCTGTTTTGGACACAAACTTCTTGCCCATGTCTTTTTGCGTTCTTTTTCTTTTTTTTTAACGAGTAAGAGTCCATTGAAAAAATATTTAAAAATTCTTTTCTCTATTGTGATGGCTATTTAAATAAGCTGGTTTCTCTTTACCAACTTAAAAAATTTATAATGATTAAATGATGATTTGTTGAGTTTTTTCAATTATGCATATATATATATATATATATATATATATATATAGGATTTATTTTTAACCTTTTAATGCTCTGTAGTATGTAAATTAGGGATAACGGTATTTTTTAGAAAAATGTATATAAAAATGATAGTTTTCATATCTCCAACTTTTATTGATTTGTTCTTGTTTAATAATAAATAAAATAGATTATTTTATTTTTTTCAAATTCCATTCTCGCCGGAAGTAATATTATGATATTTAATTATAATTTTATATATTTCATCCGAAGATGGTTTCTATAAAAATTATAAGTTAAAATTGGAACTTATAAGAATTTGTAGGTGCCTGAAATAGATTTATAAGGATACCAAGAAAGTAAATTTTTTCTTTTGTCTTTATGTAAAAGATTTTTTTAGCTCTACACGTTGAGGGGTGATGTATCGCTAACCCCAAATTATTTATTCATCGATAGCTGTTAGTTTTAAGCACTCATGTTGGATATTTCTACCCCTTGGATTTCTTCCTTGGATCATATAAAGAATATATATATATATATATATATATATATATATATATATATATATATATATATTGTCCAGTGGGCTGGGGCTGTAGAATACACCGACTGCTTCTCTGCAGAGGGGTAAGACCCCGCCCCGCAACGAGTATCCTGGAAATGACACTAAACAATCTGATAGTGAGGTCCCAGCAGTGCTGGAGCTTTGGGGAATGCGGATTACCCCTTCATTACCATTGCTCCCAGGTCCACTCTGGCACGGAGTGGTAGCACCTGATAGGGTCCAATCTATGGGTTAAATAGAACTAACAGCATACTTATGCTAAACTGAATTGTTTGAGTAAATTGAATAGCTTGAAATAGAAATGTTTTTGACAATTAAACCGTGCATACATTTAAACTGCGTGCTTATACTTAACTAAATTATTTGAATTAGGACTGTTTTTCGACATTAAAACTGTATTTACACTTAACTGAATTGTTACATATAACTGCTTGAATATTTTCAAATGGAAATGTTTTTTAACATTTAAACTGTGTACTCATGCTAAACTGAATTGTTTTAAATAGAACATATTATTTACATAAAAAGTGGATTTGGCGTTAAATAACCTACAAAGGTTGATATGCTATAAAACCCAACAAACTAAACCAAACCTATATATATATATATATATATATATATATATATATATATATATATAGATAGATAGATAGATAGATAGATAGAAGCATTTAGGAGAGACTTTTCTGAAAACACATCAACTATCCAGCTACACAAAATCATTCGCTAATTCTATAATTTATTTTTTAATTTAATACGAATCAAGCTTTAATAGCAAACATATAATCTACTTTTTAGACTGCACTCGTTTCTGCCAACAATGCATAGAAAAGCCAGGATTGTTTTTTGTTTGTTTTTTCTACTGTTTTTTTTTTAATAATCAACTATAGATACAGATTTAAATTTCTGAATCATAATCAATGTCTCCCAGTAGAACAACATTTGCACCTAACAGGTTATAATATTAACAGAGACGATAAATTCACTATGATAGAGAACATCGACAAATTTTATCAAACATCACATCATTTCTTAAAGCCCATGAAGATAGATCGATATTACGTTTTGAAACTCTTACTCAGCAGAGACTCATAAAAAAAAACAATCTAAAAAATATATAACATTTCAACCCTCAAATACGTATTAGATATTAAAACATGCAAAGTCAAACATCTAAAATCTTTAAAGTTTAAAATACAAGTTTGATTCAGACTAAGAGGATACGTAAGCCTTTCAATGTTGAAATATAAATAGTCATGAAATTATTCTCTGATGATAGTCGGAATTTACAAATTATATATATATATATATATATATATATATATATATATATATATATATTGTAATATTTTATGGTTATCAATAGCTCACTTTGTGAGTCTTACCTTAAGAATTCAATCATATTTAGGTACGTAATTAAGAAAGAAGTTGGATTTATTATAACAAATTCTAAAGGAACCGGCTTCTCTCTGCTGGTCAAGACCTCCCTAATCCATATTTCTCCAGCTAAAACTCTTACTAGACTAAATGAGATACAGTAAATATCTATGTTACAATATAACTTTTCTTTTTCTATCTCTTCGTAAATATATATACCGACTATGCAGATGACAGAGCGATTCTGGTAAGTATACCTATAATTGTGCTGTTGTTGTTGCCGTTGTTGATGTGGTTGTTGTTTTTGCCCTCAGATATGATAATCTAAGTTTAAAAACTATAGATAAGAAAGCAAAACTAGAAAAACCACAAATATTCTAAACTTACATTAATAAGGATAGAAAATATCTCAGATATTTAAAAATAAAAAGTTTCCCTAGATTTTAAGAGGAAAATAATATATGGAGTCATCATCATCATCATATCGCGCTGGTAGCACGGATATCCCTGACCCTCTCTCGCCACTCCTCCCTATCGTTCATCGCCCTAGGTAGGTCTTCAGGACAGCATCCCGTATCCTCACATAGCTGCTGAATGTATGTTCGTGCTGGTCGTCCTGCTTTTGCACAGCCATGTGTGGGGGTCCATAAGAGTACATCTCTTATGAGTTCGTCCCTGCTTCTCCAGCAGTGTCCTGCATGTCTGGTTCGTCTAACTTGAATAGTTTTCGTGATAGGGGGCAGGTGGCCGTGCAGTTGGTGTCTTGTGGAGTGTTGCCGCCAGGACTTGTTTAAGATTGCACGTAGCATTCTTGTGTAATTGTCGTCTAGCTTCTTCTCCAGCCGTTTTGTTAGCGTCCATGTAGTGCAGCCATATAGCAGTATCGATGTGACCGCTGCCTGGAAGAAACTGCGTTTCATTTTATCGGTTAGGTCTGATTTCCATATAATCGATAGCCAATTGATAGCTATCCATGCTTTCGTTAACCTGGTTTCGATGTCCTTTTCGGTTGATTCGACGCTGCTTCCTTGGTAAATGAATTTGTCTACTAGTTTAAGAGGGGTTCCTTCTACAGTGGAGATGTCCCCCGTTTGATTATAGCACATATATTCCGTTTTGTGTGCATTAACATAGAGGCCTATGCTTGTTGCTGCACGTTCAAAACTATGCAGTAGTGTTTCGGCTTGGTCAGGTGTATTTGCCAGTATCGCTATGTCATCGGCGTAGTCGGCGTCGGTAATTATTGTTGCGGGGTACCTTCTGCTTCTTTTCTTCGTCAGTTCGAAGCCATTCTCTCTGATTTTGTCAATCGATGTTCTAAGTACGTAGTCTAGACAAATGATAAAGAGGTACGGAGCCAGCGTGTCCCCTTTTAGTACTCCTGCTACAATGTCAAAGTATTCTGTGTCTCCATCTGGTGATCGTGCTTTTACTTTAGTGTTTCTATAGAGAATCGTTATTGCCGCTACGGTTTCTTTAGGTATGCCGTACGCTAGTAGGATTTGTTCCATAGTATACTACTGAAAATGACAATACGGGTGAAAAAGAATCGGGACGAAAATTTTGGACAAATATTATATAAATTTAAAAAACGTATCACAAAAATTCAATATAGTTATATATATATATATATATATATATATATAAGTTTGTTTGTGTGTGTGTGTGTGTGTGTGTGTGTGTGTGTGTGTGTGTGTGTGTGTTTGTGTGTGTGTGTGCCAACTCCTCTGCCATGAGCGGGATGCGATACGAGGTCAATCTTTAAGCAGAGCTAAGATGGCTTGAACTCAGAGTTTTCCGTCTCCAAGACAAGTTACCTCACCAAGGTAAAAAGCAAAGTCTGCCTTACTAATTACTCATAGCTGAAGGGAGAATCGTTGGATTCATACCTTTCCCAAAGGTATTAGCACTGTGAAATGCAAGCAGTCTCGGCCAGGATTTGAACGAAGTTAACCATCACATCAAGAACGTCTCCTTGATTGATAGATAGATAGATAGATCGATAGATATGAATGTACGATGGTCGGTTGTAAAGTTTATCGGCTGACTTAGATAAATAGACCTTGTTTGGTCACATGAAATGCTCTCGTGTTATACTGCCAAATGGAGTTTATTTTTCAAAATATTTCCATTAACGACCCACACACTTCTTCCATCAGTCTTGCAATGCATGGATACAATTGATCAAAAAGTCAATAGCATATATGACGTCATCATAGGAATTTTTTAGCCTATGAACTTTTCAGTCTACCTTCGTTTCTCAGTATACTTCACGATGCATACTTTCCTCAAAGTCTTTAAAACAGTGTGAAGGTTGGCTAAATGTTTTTGCTTCTAGATCAATTGCCGAAAGAAAATAGTCAACGCTACTCTTCTATTTACCTTGAGATCAAAGAATGAGAGAATACATAGATTAATGCCTCTTCCTATGATAAAGTGAAAACGGAAGATCGAGAAAGTATTCAGCCCACCATTTTCCGAACGGATTATCAATTAAATTTTGAATATGGATAAGTTTTTCCCCAACTAAAATCTCAATATATATATAACAAAGCATTTTGTAATAAAGTCGAAAATCAAATTATGTGGTCGTTAATATTTGTTATTATGAAACTATAACTTAATTTTTATCAGAATTTTTCCCGCAAATATTAGTGTAAGCATAATAGACGGCTTGATGGTTTGGTTTGGTTTGGTTTGGTTTTATGGCATATCAACCATTGTATGTTACTTAAAGCCTACCCATCTTTATCCATATACATTAAATATATATGATTTGTTAACACATTTTATTAATAACGTTTTTAAACGAGCCTAAGTACATACTTCTACACTCAATTGAATGGTTTCATGCATTGCTATACATGACTAACAATTCAATTAAACATCAGTCATTAGTTTACGCACAGTTAAATGATCAGTTTTAATTCAAACAATTGAATTTATCTTAAGTCATTCGTTTGCACTCTGTTTAAATGTCAAAATAGTTCTATTTAACCCATAGATAGGACCTTTCAAGTGCAACCACTCCGGATCAGAGTGGACCTGGAAGCGATGGCCATGAAGGAGTATTCCGTATTCCCCTTTGCTCTTGCCTTACTGAAGCCTAACCTTCAGATTATTTAGTGTCATATCCAGGACGCTTGTTGGGGATGATTGCTCATACTTCTCTATAGATACAGTCGGTATATTCTACACCCCCAGTCGACTGGGTTGGCATAATAAACGTTAATCATATTTACCATCCCTTCCGCTCGGGCAGGATATGACACAAGGTCAATTATTTTAAGCGGAGTTTAACAGGTTTGAATTCAGAGTTTTCCTTCTCCTAGACTAGTTGCCTAACCAAGGCTAAAGAACCTTGTCTGTCCTACTATTTACCCATAGCTGGAGGGAGAATAATTGGATTCATACCTTTCCCGAGGGTATTAGTGCTATGTGAAATGCAATCAATCTCGTCCAGGATTTGAACTCGTGTCGCCGTGTCCATTTCCTACGACGATAACCATTACGCCACGGACATAATAAACGTTAATGAAATAACTTGACGTAATTTAACTTATTGGTTTCTTCGCTGGTTTTGTGGCATGTCAACCCTTCATGGGTTACTTAATGCTTTTATTTTTAAATCTACACACATTTATTCCTATTGTTAAATATTTTTAATACAAATAATTTACACACAATATCTTAGTTTCAAGTATTCCTATCAAATATGATTAATTTGCAAACTGTTATATGATTTCAAGTCAATAATAATGTTTACAATCATTTTAAAAATATATAAATACTTCATGCATAGTTGCAATAACAAGGAAATTCAAAATCCAACAATTATATCAAATAGATTTGTTTTAACCATAAATGGTACCACAAAAGGGATTACCACTCCGTCTTTTAGTATATAATTGTCACATGACTTTTAGTATATAATAGTGACATGACTCCAAAGAATGCATATTTATTCAGTTGAATCTAACAGACACTAGACGTGTTGAATACCAACTCGCCTGAGGATTGACAACGCTAAACTCGGAGTCGTGACTTTTAACTTGTATTTATTATTATCTTATTTGATACTTGAAAAATATTGTGATACAGCTCTGAATTTTTATGCTCAGTGTACGGCAAAGAATTTACAAATTAAAAACGGCTTTAGCGTTAAAATTTCTCTCTCTCTCACTCTCTCTCTCTCTCTCTCTATATATATATATATATAGTTTCTCCCTGTCAATGCTTACCCAAGCAATATTAAAGATTTTCTTCTGCAGATTCCTCAGCAACATTACAGTCTGTTAATTAAAGAAGATAGGTGATATCTGGTCAAAACTTTATAAACTTTCTATCCTCTGGAATAAGAGTGCAAATTCACACCAAAGATTTTACCAATTTCTCCAGCATCTTTCTTTCTTTCTTTAAAGCACCTGCTCAATCTGCATTTAACCATCACCAGGTGTAAATAATACATTCCATTTTAACATATCCTTAACAGATTTCTAATGTCTATCAGTAAGCACAAATATACAATATATATACCTTATCGTTCGTCACGAATCGTAAAGAAAGGCAGGATATCCGCCAGACTTTCATAAAACACACCAGAACTACTGCCCTGCCATGAAAACCACAATAACTATTTTCATATTATGGACCAAAGAGATGTTTCAAGTATTATAAGGGTTACATTTTATATAGGATACTTAACACATTATAAAAACTAAAATGTGACAGAAGCTTTGTTAGTTATGAGCTATAGTTGAAAGTTAACAGTAGTATTATTGGTGGCTACATTTGCATCTTATCAGTTTTATATAAAAAACTGGAGTCATAAACTCGGCTATATAAATATGAGAGCACAATGAAATGAATCTAATATGCTGATAAAAGAAATGAATGAAAAACAATCTGTCAAAATTCAACGCAGTCTGTAAAACTGAAAGAAAATAAACAAAAATAGAAGATCACTCTAAAGGATCTTTTCTATGGTTTTTATTTTTTAATAAAGCATTGGGACTTTCTAATTTTGACTTGTATTTTCATTCATGTTAATTTTTATTCACTTTTTCCGCTGGAAGTTAATCTGGTCGTCAATCTACTAAAATGAGAAACAGTGTGGGACAGATTAAAGGAGATGAAGTATAAACTCTCGGTAATATTAGAATTTACGTCCTAATTTTTAGGGGGTGTCCTTGGAGTGTAATGGTTAAAGCGCTGGAAAGGCATGAACCCCCTTATCCTCCAAGCTATGGGTTAAATAGCATCACTGCTGTTCTTCTAGAAAGATAGCTTTGGCATCAAATAACCCACATAGGCTGATACGACATCAAAAAAGAAAGCAAACCTAATTTCTATTTATTTATTTTGCATTTAGGAAGTATGGTTAAACTCAAAATTCGTAAAAGTACTTGTAGCTCAGCAGGAGAGAGTGTACCATACCCATACATGAATATGGAAAACGTACATATAATGTTCATGACATATATACATAGAACATAGGAATCCTGAAACACGAAAAACACGTAACGACTTCTTAGTTCAGGTACGAAACCTTTTATTACCTTTGAATTAAAGGTTTCGACATAAGGAAGAGAGATGCACAATCTTTCTATGATGACTTTTCCATCTGCCCCCAACACGTGTGGCACCCGCCAAAAGGCCACCGCGAGCTAGCAAAAGTCACCCTTCTTCTTCGGACCGCAAGACTCAACTCTACTAACTGATTTTTTCAAACCCCCCAAAATCCTCCGCGCACGCTTCCAGTGCATGACGTCATTCACATCCCCAAGTCCTATCTGGGATTTTTATTTTGACATCTGTGAACGACACATCCTCCCTGCGCGCGCTTCAACACCTGTGCTCAAGTTTGCACCTAACCCATGTGTTGAGCCGAAAGGTTCTCAGCCTAACTAAACCCAAAGGCAAGATATACAAAACGAAATCCCTCGGTCATTATATTACAAGATCAGCAGTTTGTATTTAAACTATTTTATCTTAGCTCCGAAGACAATATTTTCAGACAGCTTAATCTGTGAATGTAGCTTACAAAGAGATTTGCTGAGAGAAGATAGTCTATTTCGATCCTAACAGGTACTACTACTGGAAAGTGAACGTTATAGCGCGACTTGAGTTCGAACTCGCTTACTACGATATTCAGCTCGTTAGCCAATGCGCTACTGGAACTCCTCCAACTTCAAACTTAATGATAAAAGAAACCACCACACACAAAAAGGAACAATACAGATATGTTTGATTAATTGATAGTTTGATTGATTTTAACATCAAATCATCTCATCTAGGTTTTTTTATGCCTTGATGTTAAAAAAATCAGGTTCATTGTATTTTCATATTTAGATTTTTAAGCAGCTGTTTCTTAATTTTTTTCTTTTTTGCCCATGGTCCAATCTAATATGAAAAGTTTTTAAATTGATCTATTTGAGCCACACATGAAAATAATGGTGATACCAATTGTAGCAGGTACCCTTAGAACAATCCTCACAAGCCTGGAAAAGAGAATATGGGAACTGCATATCAGAAGAAGACTCGATACCATCTAGACCACAGAAATGTTAAAGTCAGCTAACGTAGTGAGAAGATTCTAGAGACCTGAAACAACTTGCTATCTTAGAGTGCGAAAAACCATAACTTTTCTTCTTGCAGTTGTTCTTCTTCTTGGTAGTGGTGGTGGTAGTAGAGATATTTTTGTTGTACTTAAAATCGTATTATGATTATTATTACTCTTTGAGAGTTTTTTACATCAGCGTTAGCTGATGGTCTTTCTCTGGAGTTTGAGTGACAGCAATTCTCCTCAAGTCTCCAGGACTCATCTCAGTATTCTGACTGATCTTAATAATGCTGTAGTTTCGATGGTCTCCACTCTTCTTGTTATTTCCATGTCCTCCAGTTCCTTTATTTATCCTTTGGTGACAATTGTGACGAGGAAATATGACACCCTAATACATTTTACCGTCAGTGAACGATAGTAGTAAGCAAGAATTACAGGATAGTGGCAGGGAGAGAGGCTGTCTCTCTCTCCCACTCTCCCTCTTATTACAAGGTGAGATAGGCATGGAAGGACCTCACTCTCTATTAGCCATGTGTGCGTCAGCGGAGAAGCAAATCACTTGGTACCGAGGAAAGGCCTGCCAAAAAAAAAAAAATAATAATAATAATAATCAACTCGTGGTGAATTTTCAAACTACGGAAGATGTTATTTGCCATTCATTCATCACCGGGTGAAGAAGCATAGTTCGTTGCCGTCCATTCATCACCAGGTGAAGACATATAAGAGTTGCCATGTGGTCATCAAAAGTTGAAGACGCACAAGGAGTTGCCTTTGCTCATTGAAAAACCAAGAACATAATTTGGGGATTGGAAAGAAACCCAAATTTCCAAACAATGCCACGCAGAGAACGCAGAGAATAGAAGAAGCTTATCCTCTGAATGAACTTGGCACTCCGGAGTATGATAGGCCTCGTTAAACGAATACCCAAAGAAAAGACGTGTCCGCGAGAAAAGAATAAACCCCGCAAAACTCCAAGTACACATACAATCTAAATGTATTCAACTTTATTCTGCTGCATTCATACTGAAATAATAAACGTGAGATTTAGAGCGAACTCTGCCATTAAATCCCATAGTCTGCTGGAAAGCGAACCGTGTCTACTGTTGTCAAACTACCTTCTCACCTTCGCCATTACCATATATTTTATGAGGGGATTAGTCCAGGATGCGGATATTTTAGTGGAGTCTCCTCCGGGATACAGAAAGAGTTTCTCCCTCCTGACTTTTACCTGAAATTGTTTAGTTTTCTTTGTTTCTTTCTTTTATGCAATAAAAGAATACTGTTATTAATCCTGTTAACTTGAATACGACAGTTCAGAGTCCTTATTTTCTTGTGGAAGAATTGTGTTTGTCGAAAACCTTGTATTTGAGGGGCAAAGCATGCCAGTTAGCTGTGTTAACTTTTAATAATCTACCTTTGAACTCGTCTAGTAGCTTTTAGATGTGGTTCTGCTTGGGAGTTGGTGATATCTGTGACATTAAATAGCGTTCGGCAAACCATAGTCAACGTCTGTGTCCGGCTTTAACTAATGGATTTGGCACCCTGCAAGCCCACTGGGCACATGGCGGTGTAACACTATACCAAGACCACCAATTACAATTGGTATAATTGTCACCTTAATGTTCCATAGTTTTTTTTTCAATTCCCTCGCACGGTCGAGGTATTTATCCTTCTTTTCGCTTTCTTTCAATTTTACTCTGAGGTCAGCCGGGACAGCAAGGTCCACAATTTTGTAAGTTCTCTTTTTTTTGTTGATTTTTGGCCGATATTATTATTATTATTATTATTATTATTATTATTATTATTATTATTATTTTACCCTTTGCAAAGTTTGAATAATAGCAAGTCTTTTCATATCTCCAGCACTCTTTTGAGTATTTCTTGCCGATCTCAACAATGCTGTAGCCTGGATAGTCTCGATTTTTCATCTGATTTCCAACTCTTCTGGTTCCCCTTTCAATCTTTTGCGAACGGGTCTGAGCGCTCTAACTACAATTGGTACCATCGTCGCCACCACGTTCCACAGCTTTTTTAGTTCTTTGATAAGGTCCAAGTATTTGTTAATCTTTTCCTCTTTTTTTTCATTATCATTTTTTTTTTAATTATTATTTTATTCTTACCAGTTTTACCCAGTTGTCAGCCGGAACGGTAAGTCCACTATTCAGCAGGTTCTCTTATTTTATTTTATCTTTTTTTTATTATTGCTAGATATGGCCGAGATTAGGTGATCGGTTTGTATCACAAAATCCCAACAAATTTTGTGCGACTCATTTTTTAGGATGGATTCCGGGTTGTGTATATAGCATTTGTTTGTATGGTCAAATTTAAATTTCTCGCTCAATTCTCATTGAACCATTTTGCCCATCTAGTTGTGTCTAGTCTTTATTATTATTATTATTATTATTATTATTATTATTATTATTATTATTATTATTGTTGTTGTTGTTGTTGTTGCTTTTGTGCCCAAACCAGGGGTGATTAGTCTCTTCAATTCTCCTTTCAATATTCTTGCAGATCTTAGTAGTTCCGTGGTCTTTCCTTTGATCTCTGTTTCCCTACTCTCTTTTTCAGACCATTTGGGATTGTTCCAGGGACTCCACTTACAAGTAGTATCACTGTCACCTTCATGTTCCATACATTTTCTGGTAAAGTCCAGATATTTATTTAGCTTTTTTCCTTTTCCAATACCATATTTTTTCTTAAGTATTTGTGGAAACAGTGAATTTTATTTCATTTATTTGTGAATCGTGTGATGATCAACAAAGCACCAATATATATGGGAATAAGATTTATTTCCAAATTCCACTTCTATGCTTGGCTTTATTGAGGGGTTGTTTACAAATAGCAAAAAATTAAATTTCTCTGCAACTTCTCGTACTCCCTTTCTCATCAGAGACACGATGTTGTCTTTCCTTTCTTTCATTCATTCCCCGGGGTCGATTGCAGTGACTGCTACTATTTGCCAATTGACTGCTGTTGATGGCCTCGGGGAGACAGTTGGACCTATGGGTTTACGGCCTGTTGGATTTTAGGTAATAATTGTGTTAAGCTCACATAGGTTCACCATTACGGGGTTGTTATTGAAGGAAGATATCAAGGAAATAGGTACAAAATCAATAAGTTGCCTTTCTCATGACAACAGACTTCTCCAAAAGTATTACACTGAGTATACAGTTCTCTATACACTGAGTATACAGTTCTCTATACACTGAGTATACAGTTCTCTATACACTGAGTACACAGTTCTCTATACACTGAGTATACAGTTCTCTATATATTCTCATGAGTCTTTTAAAAATCTTCTTAATCAAATACACCATCGAATGGAACGAGTGCATACTATCAGTGTGGATAAATATTCCAGTAACGGTGCAAATATAATGAAATAAATGCCATCAAGATTACAATCAGGATTTGAATAAATAAATAAACGCAGCAAAATAAAATATTGATTTGAAATAACTTCTTTCTCAAGATTGTAGTTATTTATGGATTAGTCCGTATTTTTGTTTCAAATTCCGTATTTTTTTGTAATTAAAAATACTTTGTAATTTCAGCTTTAATTGTAAAATTTACTCTTAAAAATTATAAAAATACCAGCACCTTTGGTTTAGAAAGAATTTAAATTTATTTTTTAAAAAATGATTGGGAAGTGATTATTTATGGACGATACTATATATAAATGACGATATTGTATATATACTATCTGTTCCTGTGGAAATTCCGTGGAATTCATACATGACAATTTCATGAATTTAAACTGTAAAAATATTCTGAGATAAATCGTCGCTGATTTCTATTTTTCTATTTAAATTTATTGAATTATTAACAACAAACATACCAAACGATAATGAATGTAACCATACATTATAGAAAATTGAATTTATTGAATTATTAACAACAAATATACAAAACGAAAATGAATATTGCCATGCATTATAGAAAATTAATAGTCTTCAAATACGCCAAACAAAAATGAATATAACCTTACATTATAGAAAAATATTCAATAGACAATTAGTAAATTCCGTTTACTTTTTGATAAGTAGCTCTCTTTTGCTGGTAAATATATTTATATATTTTAATTTTCTTCTACTCTAAAATAACTAGAAGTTTATTTTTTCTTGGGGAAATTTACCTACCAACTATTCGTTTGAAGACGCCTTGGATAGTAAATTGATTAGCAAACTAGTCAAACAAACCTTCACGAGAGAGTTCGATTCTCATTGGGTGCTCCCCTTCATACAGCTTTGTGTCTGATCTTAGCAAAAAGCTTAGTAAATTACAATAAACCATTCGTTTTCAGATCATATATATATTTAATATGTATGTATAAACAGGATTTTGATTAAATAACCTACAAGGGTTGATATGCCAGAAAATCCAACCAACCAACACACACACGCGCGCACACACACACACACACACACACACATATATATATATATATATTAGATTTTTTATTCTGTATTTCCTGAATCATAGAGGTTTCAGAGTTTGCCGTAAATTTTTATTGAGTGAGTGGAAACGAAGCTTTAAAACAATTAGTATTTTAATGACTTAGTTGTCAAAGTTGTCGAATGACAACACACACACACACACACACACTGATAGATAGATAGATAGATAGATAGATAGATAGATAGATACTTGTACATTAGTACGCAAATACATAAATAAACTTATGATGCATGAATGAAATCATTTATATATTTACCCAGCCCCTTCCCCTCAAAGGTTAATGTTACTGCGGAGTAGTGCCAGTTTGAATTGCAGATTTTTTCTTCTCCTAGATTAGTTGCCGAACCAAGGCAAACGAGTTCAATCTGCACTATTTGCTTGTAGTTGCGAGAAGAAGAGATGGATTTATGCCTTTCCCAAAGACATTAGTGCCAAATGAAACCTAATCCAGGATTTGAACAAGCTTTTATCAAAAAGCCACGAACATTTTAACCAATGCTAATTAATTTATATAAAACTGACTTTGATTTGATTCGACTTTGATTAATTTATATAAGATTAGCTTTGACTTGAACAAATAAGCGAAAATATATAAAATCAACAACCGTTTTTTTATGGGGGGTAGGGATATATTTACCAACCCCTTCCGAACGAGCTGGATTAGACAGGAAATCAGTTTTTAAGCGGAGTTTAAAAGGTTTTAATTCAGATTTTTTCCTTCTCCAATAACGGTGCTGAGTCTGCCCAACTATTTTACCCAAAATCGGAGAGGGAATTGTTGGATTCATATACAAGGGTATTAGCGCTATGTGAAATGTAAACAGTCTTGTCCAGAATTTGAACTCGGGTCACTGTGTCAATTTCCTAGGATGATTGCACAACGAGCACTTTTTTTCAAAGTAAACCAATAATTGTCCACATTTATTCTGAACTTACCCAGTAAAACTAACAATAAACAATTAACAACGAAAAATTCATAATGTCATTAAAAAGAGCATTGTAATCAAAAAGAATCGTGACTGAATCTTTAAATTCTGATTTCAAAATTCAAATGAAGACATGTGTACAGCTGCGCAACTTTAAAAAGAAATAAAGGGATTATGTCTAGACGTCGAGATTAGGAAAAATCTGGAGTGACTAGTACCAATTCTCGATATTTTATCAGCTGTTTTGATATATTTTGAACGAAATAGTGCTGCACTTGTACAGAATTATGCGAGTGCATCCTCCATAATCACCAGATCTGAAAAGTATGCTATGTGTTTTCGTTTGATTTCTTCGTGTCAACCCTCGCGGATTATTTACTGCAAAATTCTTCCTTGAACAAGAACGATACCATTTAACTCATAGCTTGGGTGGACAAGAGGGTTTATACCTTGCCCAAAGGTATAAGTGGGCGAAATAGCATGAGGAGAATTCGAACTCGCTTACTTCGAAGTTGCAATTCAACACTTTACCCTCTACTCAACTAAACCTTTTTTTTTTACTGCTTGAAATATTAAATTATGTACATTTTATAGCAATCCATAAGTTGGAAGTAAGTTGGCATTGTGTAGTCGAGGGAAAGTCGATAGCTCCCTTTTCAATAGCTACAACAACGGGAAGTAGGGGAGGGTGCTGCTTCTTTACCTGGATTGCTCCACTTACACTTGATCCCTACCTTATAATGCTGAATGTTAAGAAAGGAGGCATCAAGTACAATTTTTTGAGTCTTTATTATGACTCGACCTGGGATTGAACTCCGGTCGCCTGGACCATTGACGAATTCTCAAACTAATGACTATTTTTTTTCTTTGTATATAACCGTAATCCAGAAAAACGGCAAACTATAGCGTTTTTTATTAGAGCAATATACTTAAAATGCTCCAACTTGGAGAATCAAAACGTTTTTTTAACCCCATTAGTGTTGTATAGAATACTTAAAACCATTTAAGTGTGTCCAAACAAATCAGCCCTAGCTTGTTTAAAATGTCATGTACAAACTATTCGCTTAAAAACTATATATATATATATATATGTGTGTGTGTGTGTGTGTGTGCATATGGGATTTGCCGTTAAATAATCTACACGGGTTGATATGCCATAAAACCGTACAAACCAAATAAAAAACCCTTTTAACCAACCAATTCCTTGATAGAAAGGAGATACATATGAAATAATAATTAGAATACTTCTGTCCTTTCTAAATAAAAGCACTAATAGAATCATGGATCGTTGCAACCAAAGAGAGGCAAAAGGTTAACAGATCATCAATTATTAAGTAAACGTCTCTCTTTCTCTCTCTCTCTCTCTCTCTCTCTCTCTCTCTCTCTCTATATATATATATATATATATATATATATATATATATATATATATATATATATATAACCTACACGCACAAACACACTCGGGGAGTCACCGAGGTATAATTGCTTACGTACTAGACTTTGGGCTTGAAGTAAGCTAGTTAGAACTCAAGTCACACAATTACGTTCACTTTCAGACTTTGGGAAGAGTACGAAGGCCCTTATTCTCTACCCCAGCCAGTTATGGTGGGGTATAGTATCACTACTGGTATTTTACCAGAATGGCTTTGGTATTAAATACACCACGAAAGTTGATATGTCATTAATAAAGAAATAAAAGAAATCAAACAAATATATATATTTCTTTCTCAACTGCACAACCACACATATATATGTGTGGTTGTGCATTTGAGTCTCTGCGTGCCTGAGCACACACACACACACACACACACACACACACACACACATATATATATATATATATATATATTGGCCATCTTATTTCATCTGACTAGTAATATATCTATACACATATATGTATATACGTAATTGTTGTTATACAAACACAAAAATGTATATATAATTTTTCTGTTCGCCATATGAAAGAAAAGCAAGCATTTTAAAATGAATAAGTCTGCATATGAATGTGAATCTGGTACTTAAGGTTTTTATTTCATATAATTATGCTCCACACGTGTTTTGCAATTCGTGGTTCTCTTCAGGAAACTGATATCTAGGGTCGCCTCTTCTTCTAGTTCTTGCCGAGGAGATTATATATATATATATATATATATATATATATATATATATATATATATATATATATATATATATATATAACATTTTCCAAGTAAAAACTATAGTGTTCAATATCTGGGATAGAGTAACTAAAATGTCACATACAAATCAATGATTGAAATCGCATTTCAAAAACTTTCAAAATAGGCTTGTAAAAACATTTAAAATCGAACGGACGGTTATCACAACTTCCAATCTCACGGTGAGAAAATCGTCAGATTTTCAGAATCGATTTTTGTAATCGGTCTGTGTTCGAGTGAAATCAAGTTTTAACAAATACTAAGTTAACCGACCGTAGTCGAAGGAGACCTTTTCCATTGCAACTACACCCAAGTGTAAGAGGCGGGGGGCATTACTTTTTTCTATAGATAGTTCCACTTGCACTTGATCCGTAACTTATAATGCTGTGTGTGTTAAGCAATAAAGCATCAAGTACCATTTTTGAGTTCTCGATATGACTCTATTTGGTATTGAACCCCACTCTCCAGAACCATTGACAAACACTCTAACCATTATGCCAGTACTTAACATAGAAAGGAATATCAATCCCTTCAAACGACTAGTATTCACTAAATATTTTTCGTCAATGGCCCAGGTGGAGTCATACCAAAGACTCAAAAAATTGTTCTTGATGGCTCCTTGCTTAACTCACACATTATAAGATAAAGTGGAGCAATACAGGGAAAGGAGTAGCGCCCTTCACCTTGGTGTAGTCGCTATCGAAAAGGGAGCTTTCGAGTCACTATGAACTATGGTCGCCAACTTTGCTTACTTACTATTTCTCATAAAAATTTAGCAAATAACTACGTTTAATATATAGACTTCTTCATCAACGTGATATAAAGCATAAGCGAGATAAGCCGACAGTGTAATTGGAAAAAGTATTTTATTAATATTTGTTGGAAGCTTTATAAAAAGTGCTAAATACTTTTGTAATAATAATAATTATAATATTTCTACATATATTAGATGATTTCCAGGTAAAAAAAAGAAAACGAGAATTCCTTATCACGCTTTAAACCAGGATTATATGGAAAGACGTTTTGAATTATGATCAAAATACAAATATGAATACGTAATTGAAATCAGTAAATGCATGTTTCAAATTGAGTGATATCCAGCGAGATAACGATTCCTTACAGGTTGATAATAATAGCGAAAATTATTACACAAGAATGAGAAAGCTGTTTTTTAATGATGAAAATCTTATTCTCAATAGAATAATAATGAAGAGATTACAGAATATATATCTAATATTATCAACGAATTTTGAAAAAATAGCTTGAAAGCATCCGTCAAATATTCTATTTTTTAAACGTTTGTCAGTGTTTTTTCTCCATTTGATTGGTTTCTTGGTTTAATGGCATATCAAACTTCGTGAGTTATTCTATGCCAATGCCATCTTTGTAGAAGAACAGCAGGCATACTTCCCCGTCTTCATTTCTTGTTATATCGTTAAATTTTATTGGACTAAAGTAAAAATTATAAAATTTTGTGAATTCTATTTTTTCAAATTGTTGGAATAGGAAAGTTTTATTATATTTATATCACAATAAAATTTTAATTTGATTAGATCCTGAAAAATATCAAGTCTTCGACTTCTCTTTATAATATTTAATTATAGTTCATTGAAATTCCTGTGATTTTTTAGAATGATTATCATTTAAAGTGAAAGTTAGAAAATAGATAATTAAAAACATTGATTCAGAAAAAAATGGATTGCAAAACAGAAAGAAAGAAAGAAAGAAAGAAAGAGCAAAAGTAATTAATATCAGAAACATGAAAAGAAGTAAAAAGATTTACAATTAAAAAAAGTAGAATAAATAGTTGATTAAAACAAAGTAGCCAATGAGTGAAGAAATGAAAAAAAATTATTAGCAAGCGGTTAAAATAGATATGAGTAAACTGTGATAGATAGATAGATAGATAGATAGATAGATAGAAGAAAGAAAAAGAAAAAGAAAGAAAATGAAAATGAAAACTACGATGTTCATAAAAAATCGGTAAGTTTCCCATCCCAATTCCACCTAATCAAATCTTCTTTGAATTCCAACTATGATAGATAGATAGATAGATAGATAGATAGAAACAGACTACGAAAGACTGAAAGAACGTCTGCATGTTTCCTTTAGATGATAGCGAGAAGGAACGAGTAAACAAAACGATGATGGAGGTTGAATTTATTGCACCGAATTGCGCTAAGTTGACGTTAATTTGTCAGTGTGTTCATGTAAGTTAGTTTGCTGTTCAACAAGGGCGAGTGGCCAGTCACACAGCCGGACAGCCAAGATTTGGACGAAAATTTACGATCCACTAAAACATAATTCGCAATCGTGCTTGGGGAAGAGTTAGGCTTTCGGTAATTTATTTACTTGTGTCTTTTAAAGACGTCGTTTCGGGACGGGGATGGAGATTTTCAATTGAAGGCTTTGGTTTCTTTTGGCGAGGCGAGAGGATTTATATCGACGAACTAGAATCGAAGAGGCAGAAAGGATGAAAAAAAGTAGGGGATGCCCGCCAACGGACTTTGTTTATTAGGTGTGTGATCTTTTAGCGCGAAAGCTTGAAGGGAACGTTTCTTCTAAATTAAAAGGTGTCATATTTGTGGGCTGTAAAGAAAATATCCCCACCCTCCTTAAAGATGCCATACAATTGAGATATAGAAAACACTGGTTAAAGGAACAAATAACCTCGATGCAGATTTTAGAGTACCTATTTCAATAACACCGGTTGTTCAGATTGTCCAGTAAAAAAAGATGATCGCACGGAGATTGATCGGTGTGTATTGAGTAGATATTTGTACAATTAGATCCACGCTTAGCATAATGGTTATTGTCGAGGAAAATTAAATCGGCACCTTGAGTTCAAATCCACAACTAAGCAGTTTATGTTTCACCACTCGCTAATTGCCTTAGGAAAGGCATGAATCCATCTTTTCTCCCTGTCAGCTATGGGTAAATAGTTGTAGTAAGAGAAAAGATAATTGCTTTACTTGAGTTTTATTGAAATATAATTAAACTTTGGTCCAGTAAAGATGGAGTTTCTTTTAGTATTTATTGTGGCTGATCCAGAGTGAGTCGATTAAGGTTGACTCCACGAGAGTAGGGATGGCTGGTTTCTTTAAACTCACTTAAAAACTCTTCAACTAGTCAATAAAGCGATATTCAGTTACGAAATTATTTGTTTTGATTCAATGGTAAGTATGAATTTATTAACTTTAACAAGTTCATATTATACACTAAACATTTAAAGATATAATCTTCGGGCCAAAAAAAATCTTTAATTCTCATTTAACAAAACCACAAGTGTAAAATCCGTCATTCTGATTGGTTAAATAGTATTAGTTAGAAGTGAAGACTTAGACCAATTACAATTGGTCAAAATCCTTGTTGTGGATTGCATAAAAAACTTCCACTTATGAGTTGGCGGAACACTTATTTTTGAATTCTTGCAGTTATCCAGGAATTTAACAGGAATGCCGACAGGGAATTAATCTCTCTTGGCTGGGTCCCTGGGACAAAAATTATGATGTTGCAGAGACCCGAAACTTTCGATGGCCCCAGGAAATACATCACTGACGAGACATTCCAGTTCGCAGAAAATATAATTGCATATAAAAGCGAATAGCTAAAGCACCCTTCTAAATCAGGTTACAAGAAAAGATTTGGACCGCAACTCTTTATGATGACAGTAAAACGATTCCTTAGCTCTGTTGGTGAAACCAGTGCAAGTTCGCATCAGAAAGACACGCCGAGATTAACTGAAAAATACCAAAAATCTTCTTCTTATATAATTTTTCTAAGCATTATATGTTTTATCGTTTTGATTGATTTGTTGATTTTATCGGCTCGTCAACCTGCCTGGGGTTATTTCATACCTACAGGTTAGAGAATCACACACATTGTACATTCATATTTACACCTTTTGTGTAGTTTTTTTTTAGTTTTTCTACACATGATTATATATCAAGTATTCTCATCTAATACAAATAATTTGCAAACATCTATTAGACCAATTGATGGAACCCTAGCAAGTATTACCACTCCGGGTCAGAAAGGACCGAGGATTAATGGCATTTGAGTGTCCCCAGATCTCCAAAAGTGGAGCCACACTATCGGGACATTCCTTTCTTTCGGTTGGGGTCTTACTCTTCTTGAGAGGATACAGTCAACATATTGTAAGTCCCTCTGATAGAGCGGATGATATTCGTAATCCATCATCAGAAGCATTTTTTCTGCTGCCTTGCTTCATGTATTTATTTACTTAACCCTTCAGTTACGGGCAAGATGTGGCGCTAAGTCTTGCTTCATGTGTGCTTTATCACTTTCAGCTTGACGTCAACTGTTCTACGTAAGGTGTTCTTTTATTTTCCTTGAGGTGTCATTCTTAATGTTACCTTTGGTTACTTGTCTTGTTCCCTTTTCAGTGTTTGACCCGGCCATTCAATCCCCTGGCATTTTATTTCAAGTGCCACACTTTTGCAACTAGTTCTCATTTGACAGTTTGTTGGTCTTAGATGGGGAAGGTTTTCTTTTGGCACCAAATGTGGAAACCCTCTATCTTGCCCTTTTCTTCTTTAATCATTCTCCAACAGACATCGACAGCAATTGAAACAGCAAACTCAGTATTAGTTGTCTGAACTTCTGAGACGAAGCTTAATGATTTTTATCATTGAGTAGACCAAGTATAGAGATGAACAAAATATGGGAACCAATAATTAAAAAGGTTAGATTTTAAAAAAATCTGAATATGAGCACAGGTAAAAAATCATGCACAATAGTAGTACTCCTAGTCAAGTAAGAACATTAAGTTTATAAGTCCCAAAAATTCACTCTAAACTGCAGGACACATAGTGTAACGGTTATAGGCGTTGGTCCCCTAAACTTCTTAGAAAACAATCAACTGGAGGTTACAGGTTCAATCCTTCCTGCAGGCGAGTAACAATACAGGAATACTGAACACTTATACCCAGTGACGGTTAACGGAATCAGAACAAGTGACCCCGAGGATTCAATAAAGGATATCATATGAAAGAGAGTTCGAACATCAGCCATCACTTTTAGACAATTTTTTCCGAATCACGTGGTGTCCCTACTGCGTCAGCTTCTTCTTCATCATCTTCCCACAAGTAGTCGTTTTTTCATACCATTCAATGAATTCGATAAGCTAATCTACTTGAAATACTTGATATCTACCTCTAACAAAGAGACATTTAAAGACTCTTCTTGAAAAAATGAATGTATTATAGTTTTACAATTATACCATGTAATAAAAGTACCTTTATAACGCTACACTTTGATTATTTTGTTAAAATAATTCGAATTACAGTGAGTGATTTCGGCTTAAGAAATATATGTTGTTACCAAGGCAGGAGTAAACTTGCTGTCAATCATTACCCGCTCTAACAACTTCCCATACACTACATGATTTAAGGTTTATATTTTATAATGGGGACATGAGACGAACCCCAATTTTTGCAGATATTTTTTAAGTTAAGAGACCGTCTTAAAAATCAATATATACGGTACCTAGTGTCAACCATTTACCAATGTAGTGGGTTCTATCGCAAGAATTATAATTGCAATTCCTCCATAAAAGTTGTCGACCTTAGTTGAGGGTAACCTAAAGGGTCCCTTTTCAATAGCTACTACACCGAGGTGTAGGGGAGGGCGCTACTCCTTTCCCTGGATTGCTCCTCTTTACCCTTGATACGTACCTTATAATGCTGAGTGTTAACCAAGAAGGTATCAAGTACCATTTTAAAAGTCTTTGGTATGACCAGACCTGGAATTGAACCCTGGTCTCCTGGACCTATGGCGAAAACTCCTCCATAATCAGAGAATAAAATTAAACAAATATCTATATAAGAAGCGTAGTTTATTTTTGGACTAATAGTCATTTATAATTTTGGAGTACAGTTTCAATACTAAAGAGTTTGGTAATGAATGATACCAAGTAACATCCGTTTTAATTTTATGACGATTCGTTGGAAATGATAAAATCCTGGTACCTTTTATTTTAGAAGGAAATTAACTCGCACGTCTTATTCGTCTTGCTTGGATGGTTTTAGAGATTGGAAGTAAGTAGTCGTACAACAGTTGTTTCATGGGGTGTTACTTCGAGTATTTATTCAAAATAGCTCGTAGCATTCTTGTGTAGTTTCCCATCTGGCTTTTTCTCTAAGCGTTTTGTCAGCGTCCATGTGGTGCATCCATACTGTACACAGCCACAGTTCGTGGAATCCCATTTTTTTTTATCGGATCCTCTTTTCTGCACCGACTTTCTTCTATGCCGGTTTGCTACCTTTAAACATTAAAATAATATATGAAATTAATTTTTGGATTTAAACAATAGAAAATCATGATGATTTCTAAATAAATGTTCATATTCATAGACTGTTAATAGGTGAGCTACAAAATAAAAATCCATTTATCTTTACCTTACAATTTACAACGGATTTTACAAGTTGTTACGTTTTTATGTACAAAGAAAATATGTCAACAAAACTGAAAAGAGATGGACAACAAAACAATTAGATTTATTAACCACAGGCAGAGACATGCGTCAATTGACCAGAAAAAAGAAGCAGTCTTAACTTTGTGTTCTCCAATTAAATGGTGTATGTGTCATAGTTGATTCCAAGACTGTACTTTTGTCGCATACATGGGTCCGTTCTTCCGGTTTCTCCAAATCCCACAACCCACTGTCCACCTGAGGCAACTCCCTTTCTATCCCTAAGGATAAATAATTTTGATATTTTTTCGGTAGATCCGATCCCTAACATAAGTATAATTTTGTACCATAGAAGAAAAAGGTGGAATTAACTCTGAGTGTTTTTTGTGGTGGGGAGGAGGGCTTTTTTTTTATTTATTCAATTACTTATCTTTCCAATACGGTAAGTATTTAGAAACTAACTTTAAAGATTTGGCATTTTCTATGAAATCAAGGATTTATTTGTCTCATGGTCTGTCTTTTTCTATTGACCCCCACTTGAAGACAGCAATTGAAATTTTAAGCTTCTATTTCCAAAATTTATGGAATATTTCAGAATTTACGGTGGCCTAGTGGTTATTGACACTAAAACATTTTACCGGCGAGCTGGATTTAAATTCTAGCGGATACTGTTTGCATTTACTACGCACCAATCTTCTTGGGTAAGGCATGAATGTATCTTTTTTCTCCTAGAACTTCAAGCAGTAGCAGCTGCAGTTATAGTGAAAACAGAGGAGATATATTGAATTCTCGAGCCATGGTGATGGGCAGGGAAGGACAACTGCATTTTAAGCGCAGAGAAACTTACTGGAAACCACTTCATTATTTCTCTCAAAAATAAATACGGTAATTCACAGTTTAAGGATAAATAAAACTGTAAAGAATCATGATCGCTCACGTCCTGTAAGAAGATAAAGCTTTCTATTACATTCGACTGTCGATATCTAAGAACATATTCTTTGCAACGGATGTTAAAATATGGGTGTAATCATATTTTAACATTCGTTGCAAAGAATATGTTCTTAGATATCGACAATCGAATGTAATAGAAAGCTTTATCTTCTTACAGGACAGGAATTTTTCAGCATGCATTTTTACATAAATGCATCCAAAAAAATTCGAAAACTGGATTAGAAGTAAAGGAATCGTTTTCATTGTATGTTTAGAATTACATTTTTTTTTTGCGAAGTTGCTTGGTAAACGTTTATGCGTGCACACGTGCATGTATGTGTTTGTATGAATGTGTGTTTGTGCAGTTATGTTATTTCAAGTATTCCAACCAAATACAAATAATTATCACGCACTTGTATGAATTCAAGTGCACCAATCTAATACAAATAATTTTGATACGTTTGTATTATTTCAAGTATTCCTATCTAATACTAATTATTTTCACAAAATTGTATGATTTTAAGTATCTACATCCATAGTTCAAGTAACTATTTCTATTTAATAGAAATAATTTGTTTGCAAACAGGTATATAATTTCAATTAACTAATAATAATCCTTACTATACAAGTGTAGTTTCAAGTAACTATTTGATACAAATAATCTACACACAGTTATATAGTATCTAGTATTCCTATCTAATATAAAAAATTTAAAACCTATTTTTACCCATAGATCCGGCCCCCACAGGTATTACCAGTTTGGATAGGAGTGGACTTGGAAGTAAGGGTATTGAAATAATACCCCACACTCCACCAGATTTCCAGATTTGGACTCTTTTCATGTGGTTCAGTGTCATTCTGAGAAACATCCCTGTATAGGGTGGGGTTTTAACTCTCTGCAGGGAATACAGTCAGCTTATTTTAAGCCCCGGAGGATTCCCTTTGATTCGAACTCTGAATGTTGTATTGGGTGTGTACTTTGTATGAGACAGTAGCATCCGACACGTCGACGAATGGGGTTGTTACAAGTAGACATTGACGTATATCGATATTCCTACCCACGTCCTTTACCTTAAACCCCCTTTGTGTGTCCCCAAATCATGAAATTGATTTTGCTGGGAACAGTCGACCATTATTGTCTGCTGATTTATGCTTTCATTTTCTGAGTGGCTTGATGTTTATTTAAACAACGAAATCGAATTGCTTTTCGTAGAAAAGATTTTGTTTGTTTGTTTCTTTCTTTCTTTCTTTCTTTGTTTTTCTTTATAAGTGAATAATGTTATTATGCCTTCTTTTTTTTTATTTATTTAGTTGTGATATGGTAATTTTTTTCTTGGTTTTCTGTGCTAAGAATGTTAAAGTTTTAAACACTAACCTGTGGCTTTTCTATTTCTTCTTCCTTGACATCTTTTGTATCCTGGGATAAGACGCTAAACTGTATCTGATGGTGAGGCTACAGTTCCGGAGCTTTAAGGAGTATGGAGTACTTCTTCATTGACATTACTTCCAGGTTCACTCAGACTAATAGTGATAGTAAATGTTTGGTTCTCATCTATGAATGAAAAAGATCTGTTGGTAAATTTTTACCCTTTAAACCATATATTGTTTCCACCCCTTTTTTTATCAAGCGAAAAAAAATCTCCACCCACTCCCTCTGATTTCCCTCTAAAAAATGAAAAAAAAAAAATTGGTACACGTCCCTTTGTCGCTATCTCTGGTCGTCAGTAATGCTTGCTGGTCTGGAAAATGTAATATAATTGCGGAATGATTTCGTTTTGTATATCTTGTCTTTCGGTTTAGTTAGGATGAGAACCTTTCGCTTAGCGCATGGATTAGTTAGGTGCAACATTAATGCAGGTGTTCACGCGCGCGCGGAGAGGATGTGTCATTCAGAGATGTCAAAATAAAAATCCCTGATAGGAATTGAGACCAGGGGATGTGAGTGATGTCATGCAACGGAAGCGTGGGCTGAGGATTTGGGGGATTTGAGAAAAAGCAGTGAGTTGAGTTTCTACCTCCGAACAAGAGAGACGAGATTCAGAGCTGGGCGAGGCAAAACGAATTTGTGCGCTACGGGCGCCACGCGTTGATTGGGTTGAGAACTGACGATGTAAAAGCAGTCAGCATAGAAAGATTGTTTCTCTCTCCCCTTATGTCGAAAAACCTTTAAACTCAAAAAGGTGAATAAATGTTTCGTACCTGAACCAATTTCGTGTTTTCGGATTCCTATATATGAGTATGAACATTCTATGTACGTTTCATGTATTCGTATCAGTAGTCGTATTTTTGGACCCGGTAATATTACAAAAAGGGTGATCATTTTACATTTAAATTTATATAAGAAAGGGACCCCACTTCTTAAATTCTAAAATATTGGGATTTTCTTCAAAATTTCATTTTTGCGGATATTTTTTCTGGCTGTTTACATGTATTCGCCAAAAAAAGTAGAATCGGTTTTTTAGTTTTTGTTAAAATAGAATCGGTTAAAGGTTAAAAATTTACCGATCTGTTTGCAAATCATTTGTTTTATATAACTGTGTGCAAATTAATTGTATTAAGAATAGTTGCTTGAAGCTATAATTGTTTACTAACGATCATTATCATTAGTTACTGGGAGCCATATAACTGTGTGCAAACAAATGATTTTTGAATCATAATTATAGATAAATTATTAGTCTTCGAAATACTTGAAACCATACAACTGAGTGCGAACAAATGCTTATAGGCAAAAGTGCAGTTTGAAATTTAAAAATACCATGGAATATTTAAAATTCAGTTACTAGATTCATTTACAAATTAATCAAATTTCACTATTAAATAACCCATATATAGTTGGTGAGCCATTTGACAAATAAGCCAAAATATTTCTCCTCAACTTTTTTATTTGAAATGGCTGATATTTTCTTTGTGAGAACCAAAATTAGCGGAGGTCAAAATATTGTATTAATCAGAGGATTGAACTTGCTGTTGCTAGCACTGGTCCGTGGATCTAGCTTGTAAACAACTGGCGAGGTTTGGTTAAGGTACCTTTGTTTTAATAGCATATCAACTTTCGTGGGTTATTTAATGTCAAAGCTATCCTTGTAAAAGAATAGTAGTGTACTATCTAGCCCATAGCTGGGTGGGGTTATGACGGAGTTTATACCTTTCCAAAGGGTATTAGTCTAAAAGTAAATGTGATAGTGCGACTAGAGTTCGAACTCACTTACTATGTTGTCAGTGGCCAATACGTTAGCTACTGCGCCACGAAGACTACCACCGACTGGCTCTCTTATTATTACTATTTGTAGGAGTTGGAATAGAAGAAGAAGAAGAAGAAGAAGAAGAAGAAGAAGAAGAAGAAGAAGTGTTAGTCAGAGCGGTTGTAGTGTTAGTGGTGACGGTTATTGTTGTTCAGTTTGTTTTTAATATTTTTTAAACAGTTACTCTTGTCTTGTTCGTTCGAGTCTTTTCGTGTATAAAGAGACATTTTATTGTCAAGTCTTTGTTTTATGACCAAGTTCATTCCACCATTTCTTATTTCTCTACGTTTCTTCCTCATTTTTTTAGCCAGAGGATGACAGTTAAAGAAGAAGAAAAAAAGAATGCTAACATATAATCAAGAATTTATGTAAGAAAAAGTGTTTATAAACAGACAGGAAACAAAAAATGCCGAGCAGAGTGAAAGTAGGAAACTCCTCTTCAATCAATCATTATTGTTTTTGCTTGTGACAACCTGAAAAGCTCCCAATCAGGCAATAGTAGCAGACAATGACTTTTGGGTAGCAAAGATTTTACAAGCATGCAAATGAACTCACTATCTGAATTTCTGCGGTGAGTATTCATAATTTTACATTGCCCTACTCAAACGAGTTACCTCATCTTGGTTATTACAACGGTTACAATTTTTAGGGCCATTGTGCTCTTCGGCCTTCTTTATTCGTCTGTTGTTGCTGGATTAAGATGTTAGTATATCTAGTTCGCTGATCGTCGTGAGTTCAGTCTCTTCGTCAGATAGCGCATGTCATATAATCTAGTTCAATAGGTGGGCCATTGTAAATTGATCGCCAAGTCCCTGAGGTGGGGGTGCTTCACCCTTGGAACTACTTGCTTAGCAAGGCTAAGTTTATCGCTTAACATCAGTGGCGCCCTAAGGAGGTGCCCGTGGTGTAGTCGTTATCGCCGTAGGAAATGAACACGGCGATACGAGTTCAAATCCTGGACGAGACTGATTGCATTTCACATAGCACTAATACCCTTGGGAAAGGTATGAATCCAAATATTCTCCCTCCAGCTATGGGTAAATAGTAGGACAGACTAGGTTCTTCAGCCTTGGTTAGGCAACTAGTCTAGGAGAAGGAAAACTCTGAATTCAAACCTGTTAAACTCCGCTTAAAAATTGACCTTGTGTCATATCCTGCCCGAGCGGAGGGGTTGGTAAATAGTATCAGTGGCGCCCTAAAAGGGAGATATTGAGGAGTTCAAGCAATTTGATGTGATGTCCATGCATGAGTTTTGATTCGTGTGTGCACCCTCCTACACACATACACATTAAAATGACTTCATGTTAAATCCGACTTTATGAGAAGTCAGATAAATCAATATCTTACGAAAACATCCAGCTGGCGGGGCTTTGGGTGTGCTATGGCTGGGAGGCGCTTGTAGTGTAACGGTTCCCGTTGTAAGAAATGGACCTGGCGAACTGCGATCAAACACTGGAAGAAGCCGTTTGCATTTCACTTCGGGAAAGGCATGAATACAGCTCTTCTCCTACCACCATAAACTCTCGGTAGACTGGGTTCTTGATATGGCAACCAGTCTAGGAAAAGGAAAACTGTACATTCAAACCAGCTATATTCCACATAAAACTTGACTCTGTGTCGCTTCCTGTCTGTAATGGAGGGGTTGCGTAAATATATAGAATGTGCTGTCTGTACAATTTGAGGAGAAGACTGGCCCTCCTACATCCACAAAAACCAGGGGTTTTCTGCACTTGGTGGTGAAGCTCTAGTTCTGGAACTCTGGGAACTCTGGAGTACATCGTTATTACCATTACTTCCAGGCCCACTCAAACCCAGAGTGGTAGTGCTTGTTAGGGTCCCGTCTATAGATCAAATAGATCTGTTTACAAGTCATTTTTATAAGATAGGAATACTTGAAATCATAAAACTATGCGAAAATTATTTGTATTTGATAAGACTACTTGATATCTTATAAATTTGTGCAAAATTCTTCAACCGATTACACCAAAAATATAGCTTTAAACGTACAATACACGTCATTCCGAAACCTTTAGTCATGTAATACCTCCACAGGAGTTGATATCCCGTTAAATCGATCAATCAATCGATACCTTGAGAGCATTAATTATGGCAAGATATTCTTAATGCCTAGACAGCGGAATCAGAATAATCTACTTCTCTATACTGAATATATGGTCCAGTTTAAAATCCCTCAAACATATAAAGAAGGCAGAAGAGTCAAACCACCGAAATGTTGTGACCATAATAACAATCAGTAAGTCTGAGTACATCAGTATTTGATGATTATAATTTCTCATGTCGGAAATTCAAACAAGAGTAAACATAATTGTTTATCAGGTGGGCCTTGACCCTAAAGGAGAATCTGCTTTTTTTCTAAGATGAAGATAAAGTGCAAGAACGAAATAAAAATCAATCTTCTTATCGAGTAGAAGAGACAGATAAACGATCCTTCAGGGAAAAATTAACTAGAAAGTCTGGGCTGAATCTTTTAAACATGAACTGTGGAATGAGAACAATTTATCCCAGGAAATTGAGTAAAGAATTCAGTTAAAAATTTCCCAGGTTACAAACTGTTGTATAGTGGCTCGTACCACATGACTTTCGGTATATCGGAGGTGTAAAAGACGTGTTTCTTAAGCACGTCAGTACGTAAAGACCGCTTTCAACCACGGCGCATTTTTTCCAGTAGGTGGTACGCGCTTTGGCCGGCCGTGTTGCGTGCTGCACTGTTCGGTAGGGTGTGTCTCATTACTGGATATACCTCTGGCCTCAGGGGGCCGCCCAACTCCAGGCTTTAACCATCCTCGGAGGGGTTAGGTTTATCGCCTGGCGCCTGAGGTGCCCCGAAAAGGGGAATGCCGATGGGGCCTGAGGCATTTTGGGGACTGCCGGACGCGTCTGGGTTTCAGCTCTGCGACCGGACCCACCTTAAAAACGGCCTTGTGCCACACTCGTACGCTGACAAATATCAGTATGTAAACATCTCGGTCAATATTAAGAGCAACTACGGACGTAATACCCACAGCGTGGGACTTATAATATTTGTCGGACTGTACCACTTCATTTAATATATAATTAACACTATTTCACTGTGTATCTCTTCCTTACCACGATACAACTCAAACTATGACTGATATCTTTGAAGAAGGCCAAAGAATATAATGACTGAAACGTTGTGACTAAAACAACAATCACGATAAAGATACTCGTTTCAATACATAAGTGAATAATAACGATAATTTCTTATCTCAGAAACTCAGAAAAGAGTAAAGAGTACGCTTCATCAGACGAACCTTGACTTTAACTTTAGAGTCTAATTATTTAGTTGAAGACAGGATGCACGATATAAAAGATTGTTCTAAAGAAATTGACAAAATATTGCGAGCAAATAAACTTTTTTGTATTACTCAAAATTGAGACGAGAAGGAGACTTATTGTACGTAAATAGAATTTAAAAGATATCTGAACATACCGCGAAATTCCCCAGATTTTTTACGCTTCTTTATTCAAAAACTAAAACTCAAGTTGAGAAACGGTAAGATTTCAGGAATCAAGGAGAAATGACCGATACGAAATCTCCACTGAGAATGGGCAGTAGAATGAGGACAATCTACCCTGTGGATATAATAAAGAGTTTCGATTGAAAGTCCCAGAAGGTTTCTACCCATTAGGTAGGGGAGGGGCTAGGAAATATGCCGACTGCAACACTTCAGATAGGTAAGACCCCCACTAATGAGTAACTTTGGTATTGCATTAAACTATCAAATGGGGAGGTTCAAATCCTGGAGCTTTTGAATATGTCATGAAGTACCCTATGATGTATCAAACTTCGTGGGTTATTTAATGTTAAAGCTCCCCTTGTAGAAGAACAGCTGTGGTACTATTTAACCCATAGCTGGAGGGATAAGTGGGTTTATATCTTTGCCAAGAGTTTTAAACCGAAAGTGATCGTAATTGTGCGAGTTGAGTTTGAACTCGTATACAGAGATATCCCAGTCCAGCACGCTAGTTTCTACACCATGGTGACTTCTCAAATTTCTGATTTAATATCTCAAGTTGCAAACAATTACACTAATCGCGGAACCATCATGCATTAAAGATATTTATTAAGCTGATTTAGGCGACGATGGGATAACGATACTTGATCACTTTGGGTGTATTATCAAAACCCTCCGTCACGGGCAGGACAAAAAACAATACCACTTTTTAAGCGGAGTTTAATCGATTTGAATTAAAAGTTTTCCTTTCTCTGAACAGGTTGCCTAACCTAGGCTAAAGAAGCCAATCTTCCCAACTGTTTACTCATACCTGGTGTTAGGAGAGAACAAATTAATTCATGCCTTTACGAAGGTTGATAAGTTGTTTGGGTTTTATGGCATATCACCGTTTGTAGATTATTTAAAGCCAAATCTATTTTTATAAAAATAATCAGTTCTATTTCAAACAATTCAATTTAGCATGAGTACACAGTTTAATTGTCAAAATATTTTTATTTCAAGTTATTCAGTTTAGTCAAACAGTTCTAATTCAGCTAATTCAGTTTAGTATAAATGTAGATTTTGTTTACACATAGATAAATGTCAAAACAGTTCTATATTAAACAATTCAGTTTGACGTAAGTATAGTTTCAATGCCAAAAACAGTTCCATTTCAAACAATTCAGTTTAGCATAACTACGCTGTTTAAATTTAAGTACACAGTTTAATTGTGAAAACCATTTCTATTTCAAGCAATTCAGTTTAACCAAACAGTTCTAATTCAAACAATTCAGTTTAGCATAAGTTCGCAGTTTAATTCTATTTAAACCCATAGATAGGACTCTATCAGGATCAAGCATTCCGGGCTAGAGAGGACCTGGAAGCAATGGCAATGAAGGTGTGCTCAGCATTCCTCAAATCCCCAGAATCATTGGAACCTCACCATCAGAGAGTTTAGTGTTATATCAGAACACTCATTGGGGGGAGTCTTACCCCCTCTGCTGAGGTGCAGTCGGTGTATTCTACAACTCCAGCCGACTGGGCAACATTACGAAGTGAAACAACTCGTTCAAGATTTGAACTCGGGTCGCCAATCCTATTTCCTACGACGATAACCATTAGGCTAAGTGGGCTTCGGCTGATTAGAAATTAGAACTGTTCTTCTCCTCGACCAGTTGCTTTATCAAGAGTCAGTCACTCCAACTATTTACCCATTACCGGAGAAGAAAATATGGATTCGTAACTTTCGAAAGGGGAATTAACGCGAAGTGAAATCCTTCGAACCAGGATTTGATCTTGGCTTGCAGAGTCCTATTCCTGGAATAGTCATGACCCCATCTAAAGTGAGAATCGAACTCGATATTAATAGTGGTCTGAAATACTAAATTGCGGAAAAGTAAAATGTAGATAAAATGTATATATATATGGGAGGTGGGGAGAAATATATATATATATATATAAATTACTTTGTGAGTCGGGACAATCCTAGTACAGTTTTTGCTCTACCTAGTATTGAGCACTCTTTGTAATTGTAGCATCGCAACATTTTGCGCTGGGTTTTTGTTCTTTTGACCAACTGATTGCGTATCTCTTGATTTTTTTTTCAATTGGTGTCACAAGGTTGGCTTTTTCTTTTTTTTCTCCCGATAAACATTTTCTTTTTTCCCCGGCAGTGATTCGAGACATATATCTCTGAATTCTGACGGTTTTTTTTTTCTTTTCCTTTGTCACCGTAAATGCTGTGAGTTAGTAAGTTAGTATATATATATATATATATACATATATATATATATATATATATATATGAGAAAATAAGTGGAAAAGTGGAAAAATTCAAACACTAACAACGGATTAAACAAAAATATTTCGTCTCTATTTTAGAAAGACTTTATCAGAGTGACGGTTTTTTTCCTAAAGTTTAGCATAAGAAGAAACTAATAAATCCGTTGTCCGTGTTTTGGTTCATCCACTTTTCCACTTATTTTTCTCATCTTAGCGGATTTACCAAAATCCTTTATTTTTCCATATATATGTGTATATATAGAATATTCAAAGTAGATGAGTTGGGAATGATTTAATTTGCGAATATATAAGAGGATTTTTATGAATCTCCAGGAGTGCTCAATGTATGATAATAAATATATAAATTCATAAATTTGATACTGAACAAATTCATATTATTATAAAAAAAAAACTCTACAAACCTTCATATGGGGATTATTTATTTCAGTTAGCTACACATAAAAATAACCAACCTCTTCAGTTAGCCATCACACTTACTTCTATTAGTTGCCAAGTGAAATAAATTTATAATAGCCATATGAAGATTTGCTGAGTTTTTTACGATTATATATATATATATATATATATATATATATATATTCAATCAGTAACATTTGTATTGGTTCCTGACTACTGATAATCCCTTTCTTCTTTATTTTAGCCTTATTCTATTGTAATACTATTAATAACTCTGTTATATTCCATATAATACTGAGGCTCAAGTAATGCTAGAGATGTGGGGAATGCTGAGTACCCCTTCATTACCATTACTCCCAGGTCCACTGTGGCCAGGAGTTGTTGCACTTGAAAGAGTCCTGCAAATGGATTAGATAGAACTATTTTACTTTAAAAGTGAAAGGAAGCAAATAACTTATGCTAAACTGAATGGTTTGAAATAAAACTGTTTGATCATTTAACTGATAAACAAATGACTGATTTTTAATTGATTTGGTAGTGATACATAGCAATACATGAAACCATTTAACTGTGTGCAAAAGAATAAGCTCAGGCTCGTTTAAAAATGTTATCAAGAAAACGTGTTTACAAATACTGTATATCTAATATATATGTATAAAGAGGATTTGGCATTAAATAACCTACAATGGTTGATATGCCATAAATCCAAACCAGGCCAAACAGACAAAATAAGGCAATTTTTTTTTTACATTAGAAGAATTAGAAGAATATCTGTTAAAATGTTAAATACCTGGAATTGTCTAGATTCGAACCTCGACTTACAATGCACAGTTACTTAAGTCATATTGTCGTTAATATCCTCCATAATTTTTTTCCTTAAAATTACACTAAATCTCAAATTCTGACATAATCGATTCAGTGTTGTGACTTCCCTATGGAGATTAAATGATTTTTTTATTCACCATAATTAAAACAATGGGTCACATAATATTTCATTGCTTTCGTTTTTCTTCTTTTTTTTTTTTTTTTTTTTTCCTTTCGCCTTTATTATTTTGTTTATGTCAAAATGTCACCGGTCCGAGTGCTCATAAAATCTGCCCAACTACAACAGGATACTGCCATAAAGTGACAAAGGTGTGTTCACTTGAAAGAGAGTAAAGCGTTTTGTATAATCATTCATTCAAATAGAATTAATGAAAACAGACCTGATTGGTTCATTGGCCAAACAAATAACAGTGAAATATAAGGAAGTATTGGTTAATACGTGTTTTATGGTATATTTTAGGACGGATTAATTGAATGTTTTTGTTCTCTTATAATTATCCTCCACCCAATGATTCAACTATAACCTTCACCTTCTGATACGTTATTTATTAATTAGAAAAAAAATTTGTTGAATTTGCGTTTGAAGTAAATTTTCCAACAAAAAAGAAGGAAGATGTCATTTATAATTTTGAGTTTTGAAACTAGTAATTACCATTCAAAGACGTGCCCAAACAATAAAACTCACTCTTGGCTAACAATCAACTCAAACTAAAAGAACTATTTCCTGCCAAATCACAGAAGTTAAGCAGCGATGAACCAGTTCAATATTTGGATTGGTGACTAATTAATTACTGTTTGTACCTCACCAACGACAAGTAAGCTAAGATTAGTTAATTGTTAGTCATGTTTAAAACACCAGTTCCCACTTGAACACCAAACATAAACGGGTTTTCCCCGTGGCGTAGTGGCTAACGTGCTGGACTGCGATATCGTAACAAGCGAGTTCGAACTCTTATCACTTTCGGAGAAATACCCTGGAGAAAGGTATGAACCCCTTTTTTCCACAGATATGGATTAAATAATACCACTACCATATTTACCAACCCCTCCGCTCGGGCAGGATATGACACAAGGTCAATTTTTAATCGGAATTTAACAGGTTTGAATTCAGAGTATTCCTTCTCCTTGACTAGTTGCCTCACCAAGGCTAAAGAACCAGTCTGTCCTATTATTTACCCATAGCTGGAGGGAGAATATTTGGATTCATACCTTTCCCAAGGGTATTAGTGCTATGTGAAATGCAATCAGTCTCGTCTAGGATTCAAACTCGTGTCGCCGTGTCCATTTCCTACGACGATAACCATTACGCCACGGGCACCTAAATAGTACCATTACTGTTCTTCTACAAGGATGGATTTGGCTTTGGCTTTGAATAACTCACGATAGTTGATATACCATTAAACAAAGAAACCAAATCAAACCAATACTATCTCCAAGTTGAATTATTTAAAACTACCAAAACCAGAACAGATTATACATCTGCTATAGAGTCGATTAGTAAAAGAGTTAACGAGTCAGTTCAGTTAATTTGTGCTTAGCTAAGTTTGCTAAATATCTTTATACTAACAAATGAACCCGTCTATTCCAGATAAGAAGTGAAGGCTTGCCTTAATAACAGTAAAGCAATTCCTTGGTTCTAATAGAAAACGGTTAAGTGTTATTTTTGTCACAGACATTTAATACAAATTCAAAAAATTACACGAACATTTGTAGTGAAAAATTTTTGTCTAAAGTTGATTGTGATTTATATGGCATCAAGTATTCTTATCTAATTCAAATAGATTAAAACACAGTCATATGGCTTCAAGTAATTATTTCTATTCCATGATATTCATTTGTCCGCAAATAGTTATATTGCTTCAAGTAATTATTTCTATTCCATGATAATCATTTGTCCGTAAACAATTATATGGTTTAAAGTAATTGTTTCTATTCAATGATAATCATTTGTCCGCAAACAATTATATGGTTTCAATTAACTAATGATATTATTCTTAGTAAACAATCAAAACTTCAAGTAAATATTCTTCATACAAATAATTTACAAGGGTAATCCACACTCCTCAGATCTCCAGAACTCAAACCTCTGGATCAAAGGCAGTTTAGAGCCATACTCAAGACACTCCTATTTGTGAGGGGTCTTACTCCTCTGCAAGGAAAACAGTTATCGACTAACAGGGTGGGTTTTTTTTCATTTGTAATAATTATACTAAACATATATACCAAAATTTGATCAATACTGCAAAAAAGACTTCACAAGATAGGAACGGTGATCCAAATTAAACCATTGAAGTCAATATGATATACAGAACACTGAAGATGTTTAAAAAAAATAAGTATTTGGAACTTTAAAATTTCCAAACATCACCCAAATCGAAGCGAGAAATCAAAACCGAGTGAAAAAAAATCCAATAGTGGATGTCAGACAATAGAGTTGAACTAAAAAAATAATTAAAAGTTAAAACAATAATAATAATCACTCCTAGCTGGAGTAATGAAGAAAACCAGAAGAATAGTAAGGTGACGGTTGTACCCATCAGTCTCGATGTGCTTGGAATAGTCCCGCAAAGTTTTGCAAAGAGTTGAAAGAAATATGAGAAATAATATAAAAAAGAAAGAACAAAAAACGATGGCCTTAGGGATGAGTTCTTTAATATTGAAGAGAATTGTTATCGCCTGACCTCCAATGAAAGCCACTCGTTAATATTAGCGAGAAACCTGATAATAATAAAACTCACGATGATGATTATGATGATATCCATCAAAAATCAGTTTTCATCTTCGAAAAGATTGTTCACTTAAGATTAAAAAATTATCGGTCATTTGTTTCGGCATTCTCTTTTGTAAAATCCAAATACTAACTTTTACAATAACATCAACATCATCATCATCATCATCATCAACAACAACAACAACAACAACAAAAACAACAAAAATAAGCACGTTTCATCTGATAATTGTATTTCTTTTCATGTAACTTTTCGAAATGAAGCTGAGATGAGGAGGTAAGATTAAAAAGTATTTTAGGTTTAATCCAGCTTTATTGTCCAGTATTTGAGAACTTAATTCACTACTGCACACACACACACACACACACACACACACACACACACACACACATATATATATATATATATATATATGTGTGTGTGTGTGTGTGTGTGTGCAGTAGTGAATTAAGTTCTCAAATACTGGACAATAAAGCTGGATTAAACCTAAAAATTCGATGAATTGTTCCATCTATTCTAATCATAATATATATATATATATATATATATATATATATATATATATATATATATATATATATATATATATATATTATGATTAGAATAGATGGAACAATTCATCGAATCCAGACGAATACACTTAAGAAAGGTATGAACAACCTAATCCTCCCAGCTTTGGGTTAAATAGTACCACTACTGTTCTTCAAGAAAAATGGGTTCGGCATTAAATAACTTAAGAAGGTTGATATGCCATCAAACAAACAAGCTAATTATGAAAAAACAACAACCAACTTAGTTATAATTAACTAATCTTAGCTTGGTCTAACACACTGCAAGCAGCCCAGCCGGCTCGGATAGGAGAATACGCCGTCTGGATCTCTGTCGAGAAATGAGACTTCCCCCACAACGAGTGTCCTGATATATGATTTTAAACTGCATCTAATGGTGAGGCTTCTGTCAGGGAACTTTGGTTTACTCCCATGCCTACTCAGTCCCATCTATAACTCAAATAGAACTCCGCCCTTTTGGTTGGGACAATAGAAAAAGCAAACTGCCCTTCTGCGGGTTTGTACTTGTCTCAGGCTGACCAAGATACACTTATGCAAGGTAACCAAATGAATTTTATTTTTGAATATGTTCCTCTTGCGGTTTAGGCACTTTTTCCATCGGTGTTGCAAGGCTTGGATCCTATGGGTTAAAAAAGTCATTAACGGTAAATATGACATCATCTAATGAGCTTTACAATTGATGAACTTTTCAGCTCACCCTCATATCTACCCAACCCCTCCGCCACGGGTAGGATTTGACTCTAGGTCAATTTTTAAGCGGAGTAAAACTGGTTTGCCTTCAAAGTTTTCCTTCTCCTTGACTGGTTGTCTAAACAAGACTAAAGAACAGAGTCTATCCAACCATTTATCTATAGCTGGAAGAGAACATATGGATTTATGCCTGTCCTCAAGGGCTTTACAGCGAAGTGAAACGCAAACAGCATCCTTCAGAATTTGAACTCAGATCACTGATTTCATTCAGTACTTTGCCCAGTCGGCTGGAGTTGTAGAATACACCGACTGCAAAGTACTGAATGAGTAATTCGGAGCACCCCTTCATTGCCATTGCTCCCAGGTACACTCTGACCCGGAATGGTAGCACCTGATAGGCCCCTATCAATGGGTTAAATAGAACTAAACTGCATATTTAAGCTAAACTGAATTTTATGAATTAGAACCGTTTGACTAAACTAAATAGCTTAAAATAGAAATGTTTTTCACAATTAAACTATATACTCATACTAAACTGAATTGTTTGAAATAGAACTAATTATTTGCATAAAAATGGATTTGGCGTTAAATAATCTACAAAGGTTGATATGCCATAAACCCAACCAACCAACCAACCAACCAATAATCATTCCCCACAACGATAACCGTTACGCTAAGCGTTGGTTAGAGTACCTGTTGTTACGAAATCGAAGTATACATCAGGCTTATTGCTGCTTAACGTCGGGAACCGATACTTTCAGCATGACTTGATCGTAAGTCAAAAAAACTTACTAAGCTTTGCTTAATTAAGCACATAGGACTTAGATAACTTCTGGAGCTCCTGTTCCTGAGTTGTCTCCCAACTACGAAACAAACAGGCTCATAGTTGCTTATTTTCTGAGTCCTGTTTTTTACATGATTTGACCGCATATCTCTGTATCATAATAGTTGTTACATTTAGCGAATAGTGTACGTATTCCAATGTAACAGTTGTTATGAGACAGAGGTAGGATTTCTTATTACCTGCCGCGACAGACGAGAAAGCAGCTTATATCCATCCATGTATCTCACCAGCCAGGATTTGACACAAGGTCTTTTTTATAGTGAGAAATTAGAAGAGGGGAGCCTCGGCTCGTGCGCTGCTGGTCAATGCTGGTCATAGGATTACAAGGTGCAATGTGAACTATGCTAGCCTTTGATAAGTCTCCCGGCACGAAGCCAGGAGACTTTGCGTGTCATAGATTCACCAGGCCCAGAGGTCCTGTTCAATATGAATCTATGCTTGTCATTGTTTGCCATCTGGCACGAATGCCAAACGGCCGAGCAGCGGCACTGTCCTAAAAGCGCGGTTGCAAAAGGAAAAAGCAGCTTATTTTTTTTATCCTATACCTTTCTGTTTTCTCTGTATTGGTTTGCTTTGGTTTGGTTTTATAGTAAATCAAACATTGTAAGTTATTTAATATCAAATTCTTTTTATACATAAATTGAATATATAATTTCTAAACATTTTGTAGATAAAATTTTTAAACAAGCCTTAGTTCATTTTTTCCAGCACAGTTAAACTTAAAAACAGTTCTATTTCAAACAATTCAGTTTAGCATGTCAAAGTTAAATAGTTCCAAGTAATGGTATTTATCAGAAACAATTCAATTAAACATCAGTCATTTGTTTACAATCAGATGTAAAAAAAACTGTTCTATTTCAAACAATTCAGTTTAGCTTTAGTACAGTTTTTTGTTTACACCCAATTAAATTTAAAAACAGTTCTATTTCAACTATTTTAAACAATTCAGTCGAGCATAAGTACACAGTTTACTTCTATTTGACCCATTGATAGGACCCTATCAGGTGCTACAACTCCGGACCAGCGTGGACCTGGGAGCGATGGCAATGAAGGAGTACTCCGCATTCCCTAAAGCTCCAACATTACTGGAACCTCACCATCAGATTGTTTAGTGTCACATCCAGGACATTCGTGGTGGGGAAGAGGTCTTACTCCTATGCAGAGATGCAGTCGGTATATTCTACAGCCCCAGCAGACTGGACCCTCTCTGTATTGATAGCACCGTTAGAATGTGTACAGCTTTAAAACCTACCATAGTTATTTCCCTTGTCATATTTTGTCTAAGTAAAGACCAAGGTAAAAACAAATAACAAAATAAGATGAAATATGGAGGAGATACTACAAATAAAGAGAAGTAAACTGAGTACCCTTCGTAGTGTAAGAGTTTGAAAATTTTATCAGTAAACCAAAACCTTAGAAAAGGTGCCCGTGGTGTAATGGTTATCGTTGTAGGAAATGGACACGGCGACACGAGTTCAAATCCTGGACGAGACTGATTGCATTTCACATAGCACTAATACCCTTGGGAAAGGTATGAATCCAATTATTCTCCCTCCAGCTTTGTAAATAGTAGGACAGACTGGGTTCTTCAGCCTTTGTGAGGCAATTAGTCTAGGAGAAGGAATATTCTGTTAAACTCCGCTCAGAAATTGACCTTGTGTCATATCCTACCCGAGCAGAGGGGTGGGTAAATATGATAACCTTAGAAAATGACTAGAAGTGCTAATTCAACATCACCATAATGTAGAGAGGGGTTCCCGTGGCTTAATAGCTAACATGCTAGACTGCAATATCATGGTACGCGAGTTCGAGCTCCAGTCGCGCTATAACGCTCACTTCTGAACTAATACCCTTTAAAAAGATATTTACCCCACTTATCTCTTCAGCTGCAGGTTAAATAGTACCACTACTGTTCTTCTGCATGGATGGCACGGGCATTAAATAACCCACGAAGGTTGATATGCTATTAATCAAAGAAAATAAATCAAACAAAAGCAACAAATTTAATCAGCGAACTGAGTTCAAATTCTGACTGGTATAGTTAATGTTATCTTCACTCTTATTCCTTTTGGAAAGGCATAAATCCAACGCACTCATTATATTAAGACAGGGATTGTTTCCTGGTTCTGAAACGAAATAACCAAATAAAATGTATCGTTGGTCAACTTTGTGATTGGATAATCTATTTTTATTTATTGTGTTAAAAAAATAGTTACTGCAAAATTACAAATCATTAAATGAAAGCAAAAAAAACAAAAAACAAACATTCATATGTAATCTAAAACTGATATTCTTTAAGCCTTTATCAATAAAAAAAACCTAAGGCCCTGAAGGTTGTTCACACAGACAACACCTGCCCTCACATAGGATCAGGTTCACGGCCTGATGCATGAGACACCCCTAAAAGGAAAATGCCAACGAAGCTAAGTTATTTTGGAACCGCCTACCAATACGTAAATGGGTCTTAAATTTTAAAAAAGGGTCTGTGTTAAACACACTTATTGCGCAGAAACGAGTTAATAACCTGCATTAATAAAACATAAACTAGAATTTTTTTTCCATATGTTATATACTTTGAGAAAATCATATTTTAAATTAGTAAATATTGGTTGTGATCAAACTATTAGTAAAAATAAAATAAAATTTTTTGCGTTTCCCTTAGTGTTAATGCCCCTAGGAATGGCAGGAATTTTTCTCTTCTCTCCTATTTAGTTATGGGTAAATAGAAGGGCAATGTGGGTTTTTAGTCTCGCTAAGGCAACCAGTCTACGAAAAGGAAAAACTCTGAATTCAAACCAGCAGTACTCCACTTAAAAATTTCCTTTGTATCGAATCCTATTCATGACGAAGAGGTTGGATAAATACGCACATTTGAGATTTTCCAATAATTGGTTATCGCGTCATTTAAATTTCTAAAGATAAAGATGGTGAAGATAGATAGATAGATAGATAGATAGATAGATAGATAGATAGATAGATAGATAGATAGATTATATTTGTTATACATAAGTTAGGATAATGGATGTAGGAAGATAATATTTAGCTAACCTCCCAAGAAAAGAAGTCTTGTCTAATTTTAAAAACACTCAAAATTAAAAATTCTAATTTCAACCGAGACTCGAAGACTGACACGTCTAATAACCAAACAAGCAGGTAGATATGCAGAGATGAAAAAGCATTTGACCAAATATGAACTCATATATGATTAAAAAAAAATGTTATTTAAGAAGTGAGAAATGGTGTGCTTCACATGGCTTCTCCATTCAAGCGTTAAATTCATATTGTAACTATGGAAAATGGCAATTTCTAGTAAATGTCGTTTTTTATACTTTTCCATAAATCAGGACTGTGTCATACAAATTATAGCATTATGAATAAGCATAGTTTATCACTGTTTATCAGAGTGTTTCGTGCCTATTTCTGTGAATATTTGTCCACAAACAGTCGAAATCACGGTATAAGAATCTGTCATCTTCACTTGATTTGATCCAAATTCCCGTCAAAGTGGTAGGTATGCGTAAAAATATTGAGGTAAGAGGATTTGCTTTTATTTTGGTTTGTTTTGTTATATTTGAGGTGTTTTACCAAAAACCTATGGTTTACCGTGGAATTAACATATACTGAACGTACTGAACACGTTTTGCCGATTTCAAGGCGGATTTTGTGTTCCACAAGCAAACAGTCTGGAGTTAGATTTATTATATACATCTTGTGTTTATTCATTGACTTATTTATTTTTATATATTGTTGGAATAGTTATATATATATATATATATATATATATATATATATATATATATATGTGTGTGTTTGTGTGTGTGTGTGTGTGTGTTTGTGTGTGTGTGTGTGCTTGCGGTAACATTCAGTCCAGGCGCGTTGCATATAAAAAAAACAGAACTTGTTCAAGTTTATACCCTATCTCTCTGCAATAACAAAAGTAATATGTACTGCAACTATAAAAAATAAAATAAGTAAATAAAAAAAGACATTTACAGAGTCGAAAAAATGAAAGGCAGTTTTCGGGAAATGTTAACGAAAGGTTCGAAATTATAGGTTAGTAAAATTCAGCTCAAATTTGAAGTAAACTGAGCGATTTTCCCTGCGTTTTATATAATTTTCCGCTTTTTTTCCTGAGTCTCCTTTTTTGCTATTAATGCAATACTTAGGATACTTTTAGTTATCGCTCTGTTTATTTACCTAAAATAAGTTTTCTGTATCGTATAGAGCCGAGCAAAATAATTCGTTATCTTCATCACTATTATTAATTTTATTGCAAGAATAGGAAGAAGCGTCTGTAACCTATAATCATTGATAAAACTAGAAAGGGAGATAATAACGTGACAACAGAGCAAAAAATATAAGAATCCGTACTTTATATATTGTCTTCTCGTAATATCTTTCCGTTTTGTTTTTGTTTTGGTTGTTTTTCTGTTTTTTATTTATTTTTTTAACATACTTCAATAAACATGGAAGTGCAATCTAAAGCAATTTATACACGTGCGGTCTTCAAACAGTATCCCTTTCTGTTAATGAGGCTCAGAATACACTGGTAAGAATCCCCTCAAAATATGCGTTGCCAGGATATAACACTAAACTGCATCTGATGGTGAGGCTCCAATTCTGGATATCTGAGGAGTATAGAGTACTTTTCCATTGTCATTACTCCCAGGTTCACTCTCACTCAAGGTACAGTCAATGGGTAAAAAAATCTGTTTAAAAATTCTTCATATTCGATGTCATAAAACTGTAAATTCTTTGTATTAAGAATAATTACTTTAAGCAAAATTTGTTTACGAAAGATTATTATCACTTAATTGAAACCATATAACTGTGTGCAAACAAATAAGTATTATTAAATAGATCAAAATAATCACTTGAAACCATATAGTTATTTGTATTAGATAAAACTACTTGAACTGAAGACAAATTATTTATATTGGATGGGAATGCTTGATATCATATAACTGTACAAAAATTCTAAAAAAAACAACTACACAAAAAATATAATATAAATATACAATGAACGCATTTACCTAACCTCTAGGCATAAAATAACCTTAGACAGGTTTACATGCCGTTAAAATCAATAAATCTATCAGAAAGTATCAAGACTTAGGCTGTATTTTTCCAAAACAGGAACGAACAATAGATAAAACATTAATGTTATTTAAAAGAATTTTATTACCATTTAACACTTTTGTTTTTGCGAGTTTTTCATCAGTCCAAGTATCTTTGAGACTCCCCTGGTATGAAACTGAACCGTCATATTTTTTAAAGTCCTCCACGTCCTCAAATTTTACTATTTTGATATTTTTTTAATATTTTATAGGAGAATTCGTCTAGCTTTAATCTTTTTAAATTTCAAAATTGAAACAACATTCACAATTAATGTTATAAAATGACAATATCTTGATGAATTAGTGACAGTTATTAATATGAAGCCACTCTCGTTACTTTTTGATCAATGATTTTTGGCGAAACAAGATTGTGCAAGTGCCGTAACCTCAATATTCATGAGAATTAGCTCGATGTAATTTTTTCTTGTTTTCTAAACAGAAAATTCATCTCAACGGAAAGATTTGAAGTGCAGCTTCATACTATAACAAAAGAGTTTTTTTTAGAGGTGCTTCGACTAGTGGAAAGCTCGTTGGAACAAGGGGTCTATGTTGAAGAAAATTAACGTTTTATTCATGGTTGGTTTCTGACTTGGTAAATATGTCTTCAATCTCCGTAAATTTTTTTTTACTACAACTCACTTCAGATTCTACTGATTGCAAATTTCTACCTTGTTAAACTGAATAATATAATAGAATTATCTATCTATCTATCAATCTATCCTCTCTCTCTCTCTCTCTCTCTCTCTCTCTCTCTGTGTGTGTATGTGGGATGTTGGGAAAAGTGTTATATTTTGTACAGCGAAAGTCTAAACGCAAATCTCTTTTTACGCCACATTGTATTTGGGCGCCCATCCGTAAAACAGAAATTTGTTAAGAAACAATCAAACCAGGGGCATTAATCCATATTCAGGACTCTTGCCCGTTATCTATGAGATACTCGTCCCGTAATACAACAGTCCCAATTACGTCGACAGTTTGGGGATTGAAAGAGGACAGCCATTTTTTTCTTTCTTCCTTTAGAGAACGATGATGGTTAGTGCTGCTTGAGATCGTAAACTTTCTCAGCATCTTACCTTGCTTATCGTGTGTGTATTCGATTGGACAAAACTTGTGTTCCTCACTTCGGCTATAAACAAGAAAATTTACGAACAACGGTAAAATCTATTCTCCATTTTCATTAAATAAAAATATATATACACAGACATTTCTGAGTAACCGTTGCTTCTATGAACTTGGAAAAAGAAAAATTTGATTATTTGAACACATCTGTCAACCTCCTGTCGGCGGGTCTTAGTATCTGTATCCCCCGCAAAGGGGTAAGACGCCATCTCCACCATGGAAGAGGTGTTCCGGGTACGACACTAAATTGTATCTAGAGGAGATCTTGAGTGCGTGGAGTACTAGTTCATTGCCATTACTCTCTGGTCCACTCTGGTCGGAGTGGCAGTAGCTGATAGGGCCCCATCTATGTCTCAAATAGATCTGTTTAAAAATGATTCGTATACGATAGGAATACTTGATACCATATATATATTTACCCACCCCTCCACTCGAGCAGGATGTGCCACACGGTCACTTTTTTAGCAGTTTAACAGTTTGAATTCATAGTTTTTCCTTCGCCTAAACTGGTTTCTATATCGAGGTTTAAGCTCCCTATCAATACTACTATTTACTCACACCGGGAAGGAAAACAATTGCTTCATACCTTTCCCAAAGGTACTAGCACGATGTGAAATTCAAACAGTCTCGTCCAGGTTTGAATTCAGAGTTTTCTTTCTCCTAGACTAGTTGCCTCACCAAGGCTGAAGAATCCAGTCTGCCCTACTATTTACCCATGGCTGGAGGGAGAATAATTGGATTCATACCTTTTCCAAGAGTATTAGTGAAATGAGTACTATGTGAAATGCAATCAGTCTCGTCCAGGATTTGAACTCGTGTCACCGTGTCCATTTCCTACGACGATAACCATTACACCACGGGCACCTCCCAAGAACTATTAGTAGTTAATTGAAATTATGCACCCACCCAAGCCATTCATGCAATATAGTCTGGAACGAGCAGCTGCAGGCATCGGCCTCCATCTCAATGCACACAAGACGGAATATATGTGCTTTAATCAAAGAGGCGACATCTCCACACTAAACGACAGCTCTCTGAAACTAGTAGACAAGTTCACCTACCTAGAAAGCAGTGTCTCATCAACCGATACAGACATTAACACGCGGCTAGGAAAGGCATGAAAAGCTACCGATAGGCTATCGGTCATATGGAAGTCACACCTGACCGATAAAATAAAGCGCAGTTTCTTCCAAGCAGCAGTCGTGTCGATACTACTGTATGGATGCACTACATGGACGCTAACTAAATGTACGGTGAAAAGGTTTGACGGTAACTACACAAGAATGCTGCAAGCAATATTGAACAAGTTCTCACGGCAGCACTCCACAAAGCAGCAGCTGTACGGCCACTTGCCACCCATCAGGAAAACAATCAAAATTAGACGAACCAGACATGCGGGATACTGCTGGAGAAATAGGGACGAACTCATAAGTGATGTACTCCAGTGGACCCCTTCACCTGGACGTGCAAAGACAGGACGGCCAGCTAGAACCTACATACAGCAGCTCAGTGCCGATACAGAGTGAAGGTCTGAAGACCTACTGGAAGCAGTGGACGATAGAGAAGGGTGGCGAGAAAGGGTCGGGGATATCCGTGCTGATGGCGCGACATGATGATGATGATAAAACTTTATGAAAACATCATCATCATCATCTTGTTGTGCCATCAGCACGGATATTATGCAAACAAATGGTTGTATTTAAATAGAAATAATTACTTGAATCCACATACTAAATAGTCTTAGAGGAACTGCAAACAACTTCGTCCAGGATTTGAACCCGGTTTTCCGATTCCATTTTCAACGACAATAACCGTTATGTTAAGCGCACTTCCTCTTATGTTCAACGTCCCTCTTGCTATGTTCGATATATATTTTTTATTGTGAGATGATAATAAGGGTTTGTAATGTTATTTTAATTTTACGACAAAAATTCTATGTTTAATATATTTTTTCTTTTCAAGTATAGAGGTGACATTCACAGGGAAAAAAAGCTGTCTGAGAATTTAACATAGAACATTGAGTTGTTTCTACACATACACTTTAAATTTGAGTTCAGTTGAACAAGAATTAGTCAACTCATCAGATTGTGACATTATATCAATTTTTCTGAAATATCTTAAATGATATCGATTTTTGTAAAAAATGATATACTTCCAAATTATATAAATTAAAAAAACTATATATATATATATATATATATATAGGGTTGAGTATATACACGAATATATATATATATATATATATATATATATATATATATAATAGGGTTGAGTATATACATGAATACATATATATATATATATATATATATACTCATTCCTCTTTCACATTTTCATCACTGCCAGTTTTATGTACAGTAATCTTCGCCATATAAGACGACCGCTAAAATTTCTTGTTTGAACGTAGGCTTTGAGCTATACTTGCTGTATAAGACTACCACCTCCAAAGCAGTCACTCAACTTAGAAATAAAATAAAATAAAATAGAATAAAATGAAAATAAAAAACAAAAAGACTTTTGAGGAATTTAAAAAAACGGTCCGCGTTTTTGGACATCTCTAATGTAAACAAGCTCTCGTATCTTCCGCACTTACTTGCCGTTATTTAATATACGACTCACGTATATTCTTGGAGTATATATATTGGATGATTGTGGCAAATAACACTCCTCAACACATATCTTACTGGTTGCAACTATAGACATACAGTTATATTACACGTCTAATGATCAACTTATTCATCGAGCTTCACTATAGTACATCTGGTGAAAATTACAAATGAGATATATTTTTGAAGTTATAACTTCAACAACGTGACGGTTGAAATGAACTTATTATAGTTGTGCAATCATACCACATGTTATATAAGATAATAGTACTTTTTAACGCTTCGCTTTTATTATATCATTGAAATGATTTGAATTACAGTGAGTGATTTCAGTATAAAGTATTTGTAATGTTAGCAAGACGGGTAAGCCTGCTACACTAAAAATGTTCCATAGGCTATTTAACGTTTACATTTTATACTGTGTGTATAAGACAAGCCCCAATTTTGTGGGCATTGTTAAGATTAAAATGACATCTTAAAAGTTGACATGTACGGTATTTAAAAAAAAAATGTATTCTCCTAAGATAATGCAAGTCATATTTGATGATTGTATTTTAAGTTTAAAGTACCTAAAACCGGAAGTAATGAGACTGCTACAGAAGAGAGTGTATCATTTATTTAAGTTTTATCCTACTTTACTGGCCAATATTGATCACTCTATGAAAAAAACGTTTATAGAACGATTTTTTAATGCAACTAAATAGATAGATAGACAGATATATTGATAGATAGATAGATTGATAGATAGATGTACTTACCAATCCTTCCACACGGGAAGGATGTGATATAAGGTCAATTTTTAAGCGGAGTTCAACAGGTTTAAATTTAGAATTTTTCCTTATCCTAGATTGGTTGCCTAAACCAAGATTAAAGAACCCAGTCCGCTCTACTATTTACCCATAGCAGGAGAATGATTAGATTCATGCCTTTTCCGAGGGTATTAGAGCTATGCGTATGTGAAATACAAACAGTCTTGCTCAAGATTTCAAGTTGTGTCACCGCGTTCATTTCCTATTATACCACGACACATCCATATATACATATATAGGGAGAGACAGACAGAGAGACAGAGAGACCGAGACAGACAGATAGAGAGTGAAAGAAAGAGATATAATAGTAGTGTAGTGGCTTACATACTGGGCTGCGGCCTCGCTGTTAGCGAGTTCGAGCGCCAGTCGTGCTATTACGTTCACTTTTAGACAAATACTCTGGGAAAGGTATAAAATCCCTTATACCCCCAATTACTTGTTAAATAGCGCTACTACTTTCCTTGTACAGAAATGCCTCTGGCATTAAATAACCCACAAAGGTTGATATGCCATTAAACAAAGAGATCGAAAACGATATATTAGAGAAAACAAATTTGACGGTATGTAAATATGAAAATATAAAACACTTGAAATGATTTATTTGTATATAAGTAAAGTAAAGTTGGCGACCATAGTCGAGGGTAACACGAAGGCTCCCTTTTCGATAGCTACTACACCAAGGTGTAGGGGAGGGCGCTACTCCTTCCCTGGATTGCCCTACTTTACCCTTGGTTAATAAAAACAAAAAAAAACCCACGAAAGCCATAATTTCAAGTCCAAATCGATTGAAATAAATATTAACTATTTTCAAAAGGTTTTAATGGTGTTTTTATTATGTTTCTTACATGATAATATAAATGATAACCAAGTAAAAAAAAATGTTTTGATTTCGTGACAGTTTAAATTTTTTTTTTTCGGACAGTTCCATGACAGTGGTGAAAAAAGTTTTTTCAGGAGATCATTTGAACAAGAATCAATCAAGTTATTATATTACTGAATAATATCGATTTCCCTGAACCACTCTGTGTACAGATTTACTTACTGTTCAGGAGTCAAACATTCATTTGAATTCTTATAAGCTTTACCTATAATGGTATCATGTTTGTGACACTTTTACTGATGTTTCTTCTCACTTTTCCACGGTCCAGTTTGAACAAAATATCCTGTGAGCATCTGAAAAAGAAGAATAAGCATGTTGTGGCCTTGTTAGGGGTCAGAAATAAAGACACAAGATAGGAATTGAATTAAACAAACATATTAACAAAGAACAGTAGTACATACATATACAAATACATTTACCAACGAGACTATTCGATCCGACTATCAAGGTTGTCCGCTAGAATATTGATTTCTGCCAAAGAGCAGTACTTGCGGCTATTTCTAGCTTGGATATTTCATGCGTGCGTAAGTAAATTACCATATCAAAGCGGAAAATACTTTTAAATTTTGGGTAAGTAATTTTATCATTAAAAGTTTTTTATCAGATCTTTCAAAATTGGTGAGCGGCATTAGAATTCTCATATGAGGCCATGCAACAGCATAGTTTTGAGTGAACAGTACTCACGACTAAAATATTGATCGTTTGTGTGAGAAAAAACAGTATACGACAAATTGGTTAGTATTCAACTTCTACTTGTACTGCTTGAAGAACTCTGCTAGTTACAGATAAAAGTTGTGTTAAAAGAGGAAAATTTTCAAAAACTTCAAATCTCCGTCAGATAGAACTGTTCAATCATTTGCGTTGGAATTTTATAATTTATTACTTGAAACCATACAGCCGAGAGCAAATCCTTAGTATTATATCGGAATACCTGAAACCATACAATTATGTTCAAATTATCTGTATTCGATAGGAATACTTGAAACCATACAACTGTCGGAAAATTATCAGTATTTGATAGGGATACTTGAAATCATACTACTGAGTGCAAAATATTTGTATTAGATAGGATTACTTGAAACCAGACAATTCTGCGGAAAATATTAGCGTTGGATAGGAATACTTGAAACCATACAACTGTTTGCAAATTATTAGTCTTATATAGGAATACTTGATATCTCATGCACAAAAGAATAACTCTTAAGAAACAACTATACGGAAAATGTAAATTTACAATGAACAATATTCTCTAACCTCTTGGCATAAAATAACCCAAGGCAGGTTAATATGCCGTTTAAATCGATCAATCAATCACAAAGTTCTTGATTGTGGTAATTCTAATGCAGAAGAGGGGAAAAATCGATGGATTTTGCCTAGGAGGACTTAATCTTACGCGATCTAGATTTCGATCTGAACCCTTTAAAGACTACTCAATTAACTTGGATGGAAAACCCGTAAGAGATTAACTAAATGCATTGCTGTTTAGTGAAGAGACAATCCACGTGTCTCTCGGGAAAGGAACGTTCACTTTTTCTGCTGTTGTTTGATCGTCTGTGTTGAAAAAAAAAGTCAAACAGCAATTCTCTTAACGAACTCGAAAAGTTTTTTCCTGACGTATTGCTGATAATTTTATTAGTTTTACGTTATTAGTACATCGTAATTTAACAATGGAATTTTCACAGGTCTAGTTAGTTTTAATGAAAATAATTTACAACTTAACAATTATCAAAATTAAGCCAATGATAAACCGTTGAAAGAAAGGACATTTTCTTGCTATGATTTACTAGAAGATTTTCTACTGATTTGTTTTGCGCAAGTTTTTGATTAAATGCTGAGTCGGTCCATTCATTACTTCAGAGAAAGAATTCATACTTGATGCTCTTCTGATTGTTACGCTACCATTTAGCTTACTGGCTGACGGCTTATGTCATTCAGCTATAACTACTAATAATAGTCTATTCATATTTTTGTCGCAGTTCTGAATAGACCGGATGAAATTTCGTTTTTGTGTGGGTTGGTCTTCGTGTCGTGACGATTAATCCTTCTCTATTGGATTTGAGCGTTAAGTTCTTGAGGTCATTTGTTGGCGTTTGTGGTATCGTTTGCAGGTGGCATAACGTCTTTAGCAATTCGATAATATATCTATGTATATATACATATATATTATCGAATAATAAGTCAAGAATACTCTAAAGGCGATCACTCAAAAAGGACACACACACACACGGACACACACACACATACACACACACACACACACACACACACACACACACACACATATATATATATATATATATAATTAGCCAAACAAATACTATTCATTATATATATGTATATTTGTAGATGATATATATATATATAATGAATAGTATTTGTTCGGCTGATCTTATATATATATATATATATATATGTGTGTGTGTGTGTGTGTGTGTGTGTGTGTGTGTGTGTGTGTGTGTGTGTGTGTGTAAGGTACGTAACAAGGGTAAAGTGGAGCAATCCATAGGAAGGAGTAGGGCCCTCCCCTACACCTCGGTGTAGTAGCTATTGAAAGTGGGGGTCGAGTCACCCTTGACTACAGTCGCCAACTTTACTTACTTATATATATATGTGCGTGGTGTGTGGTGTGTGTCCTTTTTGAGTGATCGCCTTTAGTGTATTCTTAACTTATTATTACTGTTGTTGTTGTTACAAGTACAGCTGCTATTGTTATTTGTACGAACTGAATTTTCATGTGAATAGCAACTTGTGGCTTTTCATGAAAATCAAGAAGCAGTTGGTCTCCTCATTATTCCAGCACTCTCCCCAGCATTCTTGCTGATATTTTCAATTTTACCAACCTCTTTGTAAGGCTCTTCTGTACTGATACGAGTGTTTTAATAATTATGTATAAAACTGTCACTATTACGTTCTACGATTCTATTTGCACTAATTCTGATATATACTTGGTGTATATATATATATATATATATATATATATATATATATATATATATATATATATATATATATATATATGTACATTGTGCATATATATATATATATATATATATATATATATATATACATTGTGCATATTTTCTTTATACTAATGATGTTCACTTGAGTAAATTCTACATAGTGCAATATTTTCAATCCGTTGTAAACAGAAGCTACCAGAGATTTTGTTAATGCTGTTGTGCTTTTCTTGATGAAAACCAAGACTCAAGTTAGTATAGGTCCAACTGTAGTTTAAGGTGACACATTTTTAAAAAATTCAGTTTCAAATTCTTTAAATTTTATTCTTTTATGATATTCTTTAGCAGGTATATTTTTACTTTACCGTACTATCATATCTATGCATAGACAATTTTTTGTTTGTACTTTTTTTAACTTCAGCGTCTAGTCAGTTAGCTTTTATAGGTCTGTCTGAAGAAATGGTAATGTCCCAAACTCCAGTCCTTACTGTTAAATAATTCTTTCTGTTCTTTTATTACATCTCATCAGCAAATTATGGTGATCCTTTGTTGAATTGTCTTCAATATGGTTTGGTTTAGTTTTGTTTGATTTCTTTGTTTAATAGTATATCCATATTCTTGGGTTATTTGATGCTAAAGCCATCTCCATAGAAGGAAAGCAAGTTATTATTTAATCTATAGTTTGGAGGATTAGGATATTCGTTCGAAAGTGAACGTAATAGCGCAACTGGAGTTTGAACTCGCTAACTATGATCTCACAATTCATCAACTTAGCCACTACGCAACGTTACGAGAGCACATTCGAGGCGAGGAAATACGTTTGCGAAGCAAAGTGAAGGACTTAATCGCGGTGTATCGAAATAAGAAGTTATACTGGGCCGGACACTTCACGAGGTTCACAAACAGGAGGACCTGTCGAGTTGTATCCGAGAGACTGGAGACGATCATTCGGAAGACCTCTACAACGATGGGAAGATGAAATCGTCAAGTGATTCGGGCTAATGTAGAGAAGGACAAGATCAAGAACAGAATGATAGCACATTATATCCAACAATCTAAAAAAAAAGCAAAAACACAGACAATTGGGACAATAAAGGGATAAAAGGGAACGCCAGAAGTTTGACCAGATGTTTGCAACTGGTTGATTAATGGTTTGGTTTGGTTGGGTTGGGTTGAGTTTTATAGCATATCAACCATTGCCGGTTATTTAATGCCAAATCCTGTTAATATATATATATATATATTAGATATATATTTGTAAATGCATTTTATTGATATGATTCTTAAATGAGTTTGAGCTCTTTTGCACACACTTAAATGGTTTCAAGTATTACTATATAATTGTCACAATTTCACACAGTTTGTTCGATTTGACCCGTAAATAGGACCCTATCAGGTGTTACCACTCTGAGTCAGAGTGGACACGGGAGCAAAGGTAACGAAGGAGTATTCCGAATTCCCCAAAGCTCCAAGGCTGGAGCCTGGCCATCAGATGGTTTAATGGCATATGCAGGACACTCGTTAAGGTGGGGATAATACCCCTCTGCAGAGATGCAGTCGGTGTAATCTACAGCCTCAACTGACTGGGTTGGATTGAGAAATAGTTTTTAAACAATGATAATAATGGTAAATGATGCCATGATTATATTCACAAAAAAGGATTACAATTATTTGAAATTTCTAGTAGAAGAAATCTAAGGGATGTTAGATACAAGTCTACGTTGGTACAAAGGATTTTAAGGATACGTACTTAGCGTAACGGTTATTATCACCGGAATTAGAACTGGATACCCGAGTTCTTGGAGGAAGTTGTTTGCGTTTTATTCTATGCTAATACCCTTGGAAAAGGCATGAATCCATCTTTTCTCCCTCCTCTCTAGCTATGGGGAAATACCCTTGGTTAGGCAACTAGTCTAAAAAAATACTATGAATTCAATTTACTCGGCTAGAAAATTAGCCTTGCATCACATCCTTCTTGTGGCAGAGGATTTGGGTAGTTTTATCAGCTCCAAGCATAAGTCTTACTCGTGAAGAAAAAGAAAGCCGTTATGGTTGAACGTGTATCAGTCAAGAAGTTTTTTATTTATTTTATCATCCCTTTTACTCTCTCTCTCTCTCTCTCTCTCTCTCTCTCTCTCTCTCTCTCTCTCTCTCATTGTCAGCTACTTAGCCGTTCTTCCGCTTGAACATAGGATTAGCGTTTTGTCCCTCAAAAATCTGTATTAGTCGCCTGAGTGAACACTGACAGGGGCAAGACAAGGATTCCTTTCACTTCCCTTGGGTCGCCGTCATTCTATTGTGCCTTTTAGATCAAATCTCGATCAGCGTATATTCAACAGCTATTCTACACACTATTTTCTGTCCGCATTCTTTTTCTTCCTGTTGTCGTTTGGATTCAGGTCTCTGCATATGTTTAATTGTTCTGATATTGAGACCTACTTAGAGCCTACCAATCGCTTTTACGTGTCTCAGCAGCAAGAAACATCTGGTCGACATACATCCTTACACGAACCCCTAAAAAAGAAAGATCAGTTGTCAGGGAAAAATGATTTTGCATCGAATTGGTCCAGAATGCTTACCTTAAGTTATGGGCCAGAGTCCCTTCACAAAATGGTTTTCAACTTTGCACGTTAGTGTTACAAAGATAATCATAGTATATCTACATATGAAAACAAGCATGGTGTAATGGTTATCGATCTAGCCAGGCAAAACCTTGTTAGTAAGTTCAATTCTTAATGGTTACCCATATTTCTAAAAGCCCAGTCAGCTTGGGCTGTAGAATACATCGACTGCATCTCTGTAGAGAGATAAAACCCCCTCCCAACAAGTGTCCTGCATATAACATTAAATGATCTGATGGTGAGGCTCCAATAATGCTGGAGCTTTGGGGAATTCGGAGTACCCCTTCATTGCCATAGCTCCCAGGTCCACCCTTATCCGGAGTGGTAGCACCTGATAGGATCCTATCTATGGGTCAAATAGAACTATTGAACAATTTAAACTGTGTGCAAACAAGTGACTTACGATAAATCGTATTGTTAGAAATAGAATTGTTTGACCATTTAACTGTGTGTAAACAAATGACTGATGTTTAATTGAATTGTTAGTTATACATAGCAATACTTGGAACCATTTGACTTTGCGAACAAATGAGTGGTGTTAAATAGAATTATCAAAGTTGAATAGCCATAGTTGAAACTCTTTAAATGTGTGCCTAAATATAATTACTGGTATTACATAGCAATACTTGGAACCATTTGATCATGTGCGAATGAATGAAGTGTTGAATAGAATAATTATTGTTAAATAGCAATACTTTTAATCACTTCATGATGTGAAAACAAATGATTCCTATTCAATGGAATTATTAGTGTTAGATAGCAATAATTGAAAGCATTTAACAGTGTAGAAACAGTAGCAATACTAAAGAGCAAATAAATAATTCTTACTCATCTATAAATAAAGTTACCTACAAATTATTCACTTAAAAAATTGTTACTGTTACGGAGCAATATTTGAAACCATTTAACTATATTGTCCAGTCGGCTGGAGCGGTAGAATTCATCGTCTGCACCTCTGCATAGGGGTAAGAACCCCACCAACGAGTGGCCTGGATATGACACAAAACAATCTGATGGTGGTGGGGGGTTTCCAGTAATGCTGGAGTTTTGGGGAATGTGGAGTAGCCCTTCATTACCATCGCTCCCAGGTTCACTCTAGCCCGGAGTGGTAGTACCTGATAGGGTCAAATACAACTAAACTGAGTACTTATGTTAAACTGAATTACTTGAAATAAAACTGTTTTTGATATTGAAACTGTACTTACTTGAAATTGAAGTGTTTCGACATTTAACTGTGTGGTTACGTTAAACTGAATTTTTTTAATTTGAACTGTTTGACTAAAATGAATTGCTTGAAATAGAAATGTTTTTGACAATTAAACTGTGTACTCATACTGAACTGAATTGTTTGAAATAGAACTGATTATTTGTATAAAAATGGATTTGGCATTAAATAACCCACAAAGGTTGATATGCCATAAACCCCAAACAAACAAACAACTATGAACAAACAACCGATTAATCGTAAATAGAAATATTCGTGTTAGATAGAAATACTTGAAACCATCTGCGTACAAAAGAATAAACTCAAGCTCGTTTAAAAATGTATCAACAAAATGTGTTTACAAATCATATATTTGCCCTGTCGGCTGGGGCTGTAGAATACACCGAGTGCACCTCTACAGAGGAGTAACCCACCCACAACGAGTGTCTTATATATGACACTATACAATCTGATGGTGAGGTTCCAGTGATGCTGGAGTTTTGGGGAATGGGGAGTACCACTTTATTACCATTGCTCCCAGGTCCACTCTGGCCCGGAGTGGTAGCACCTGATATAGGTCCTATCTATGGGTTAAATAGAACTAAACCATGCTTCTTTCACTATACTGATTTTTGCATTTAAACTGCGTATTTATGCTAAACTGAATTGTTTAAAATAGAACTGTTTTGAAATTGGAACTGCGTACTAGTGCTGAACTGAATTGCTCGAAATAGAACTGTATTGACGTTTAAACTGTGTACTTATGCTGAACTGAATTATCTGAAATAAAACGTTTTGACATTAAACTCTGTAGAATACACTGACTGCACCTCTTCAGAGGGGTAAGACCCCCCCCCCAACGAGTGTCCTGAATAAGACACTAATCAGTCTGATGATGAGATCCCAGTAATGCTGGGGCCTTGGGGAATACGAAGCATCCTTCATTGCCATTGCTCCCAGGTCCACTCAGGACCGGCGTGGTAGCTCCTGATAGTGCCCTATCCATGGGTTAAATAGAACTAACGGCATACTTATGGTAAACTGAATTGTTTGATTAAACTGAATAGCTTTAAATAGAAATGTTTTTGACAATTAAACCGTTCTTACATTTAAACTGCGTGCTTATGCTAAACTGAATTATTTGAAATTGAACTGTTTTTGACATTGAAACTTACTTACACAAAACTGAATTGTTATATATAACTACTTGAATAGTTTGAAATAGAAATGTTTTTGACAATTAAACTATGTACTCATGCTAAACTGAATTGTTTGAAATGGAACTGATTATTTACATAAAAATATATTTGGCGTTAAATGACCTACAAAGGTTGATATGCCATAAAACCCAACCAAACAAACGAACAAGCAAATCATATATATTTAATATATGAGTTACAAATTATGTATATTAGATATATATGATTTGGCATTAAATAGCCAGCAATGGTTGACATGCTGTTAAACCCAACCAAACTAAATCAAACCATATTTCTGGCCTTAAACTAAAATAAGCTAATCGTATCAAAGAACTATATATAGGGTGTCTCTATGTACATGGGATCCATGTGACTGCTAATAACTCTACTAGCAATAATTTGGTGTTTGGAGGTGCCCGTGGTGTAATGGTTATCGTCGCAGGATGTGGACACGACGATACGAGTTCAAATCCTGGATGAGCCTGATTACATTTCACATAGCACTAATACCATTGGGAAAGGTATGAATCCAAATATTCTCCCTCCAGCTATGGGTAAATAGTAGGACAGACTAGGTTCTTCAGCCCTGAATTCAAACCTGTTAAACTCCGCTTAAAAATCGACCTTGTGTCATATCCTGCCCGAGCGGAGGGGTTGGTAAATAGGATAATTTGGTGTTCCCTTTCGTTTCAGATTTGGAAATAGTATACTAAAACAACTTGGACAAGAGAGGAAAAATATTTTGTGTTACAACTTATTTGCAGACAAAATCTTTCGAAACTGTCTCAAAACAGATTAAACCCATTAATATGATAATGCATTTTTACTGGGACAATAACAATTAAAAAAAAACATTGATTTGATGTCTCTAACTCAAAGGATGCTTTTTTTACGTCCCGTAAAAAAAGTGTTCCGAATGACCGCCATTACGTTTATCTCCGTCATAAATCATTATCATATCAATGGGTTGCATCTATTTTGAGACACCCTGTATAATCACTGGTTCACTTGAAATTGAATATATGCACTTATATTTACTTCATTCTTATAGCCATATTAAATTAGATGTTAGTGTATTTGGTTTAATGGCATATCAATCCTTTATGGTTATTTAATGTTGGAAACTTTAAAAAATAAGCCAGAGTTCATTTGTTTGCTTACAGTTTAATGGTATCTAGTACTGAAATTTATTGTTTGCACACAATTTAATGGTTCGAACTATTGCTTCCCAACACTAATTATTTAATCTAATATTTGCCCTCTGTTTACACAGTGTTAAATCGTTCCAAGTATAGTAAATGATTAAACAGTTCTATTTGACCAATAGATTGGTCCCTAATAGATACTACTACTCTAAGTCAGAGTGTACTTGGGAGCAATGATAATGAAGGGGTACTTCCCTTTCCCCAAAGTTTCAAGACTGGAGCTTCATCATTAGTTGAGTGTCATATACAGGTCACTCAATGGGGGAGGGTCTCTTATTTCTCAGCAGAATTACAATCAGCGTATTTTGTAACCCCAGCTGACTGGGCTAGCATTAATATTATATTATATAAATGAAGTGAAGTCTTATCTGCATGGATTTATATAGGAAGGGCACACACACACACACACACACACACACACACACACACAGATATATATATATATATATATATATATATATATAGTCTGCTATATTCATGAACAAAAAGTGGTGAATATCATTTATAGAAAATATTTTGATTTAAGTTAGAGTAGCGTAAAAGGATCTTGATCTGATGATCGTGTAGGCGAGAAACTGACAGTCACCAGGCGCCGTTGATTCTGTTTCTACAGTATTCTAACATAAAAATAGACAATATTGTGGCAATAATATGAACACGAAAAGATAAATGGATAAAAAAATTTCAAACACAGGTACCAAATAGATTTGACGTGAAACTTAATGTCTCTCCATTGAAATAGGATAAACAAACGTAAGATAACACATAAAAACCTAAATAAACAAGTAAGCAGGTCAGGCAATGACGGCTAATTTAAAACCCACCTTCTCACGCTTAACATATACCTCCCAAATGAAAAAAAATCATTATATCTGATACTACCAATCCGTGTCAGAGTGGAACTGGGAGTAATGACAATCAGATACAGTTTAATGTCAAAACCAGGACACATCATTTAGTGGGGATTGAAGTCTTAGCTTTCTGCTGAAGACACAGTTAGCGTATTCTAAACCTCACCAAATAGGATGGACTGGCCTAGGAGGTCGACATGAAACTGGCTTCAGGAAAATGTCTGATAGCAGAGTAGAGATCCATGTTTACGGCGCAGTTTCTTTTCTTTTGCTTTTTTTCAACGTTTTGCATCGGAAAGGGGGGTTGCTATTGAGGACCTTATGTCACTGTGTCTCCGGAGACCCTCAACCGGTTGTTGATTCCATAAAAAATGAGGTCTTTTTTTAGAATCTATCCTTCCTATGGTAGCTTACTGCTCAGTTTCATTGGCTAGAGACCAGGAAGGTCGTCGAAAAATAATTGCCATTCATTCTCTGCTCAGAACCAGATACTAGTTTCTGTATCTTTCCTCGTGTTTCTTTCGATATGTTTTTGTCACTATCCGCCAGAGGAGACGAGAATTCGGCTGAGGAGAGAGAACAGATTCTATTCTTGGATCCCAGTCCAAAGCCAGGAGATTTACGTTCTGATCCTTGAAAACAACACTGGTCTGGAAAAGAGACTGGGAGATCAGAGGAAGAGTCAATACCATTAAGACTGTTAAAATCTGCTTGAATACTTAGAAGAGTCCTGGAGACCTGAGGGAGTTTACGATCACACAGACGTCAGAGATAAACTAGCAAATAAAAACTGGTGTAAAAAAAATTCGCATATAGAGAAAATAATAATATACTCTGAATTAATAATCAATAACAGCTGTTTCTTGTTCGATACAATTATTCAATTTAATTCAAATGAATAAACAACTAGTGTATAATTTTATTGAATAGTATTGAACAGGTTACAGCTGTCATGGACAATTAGATAAAAAATGATTATAATTGATTATTAATTATTCATATAAATAACAAATGCTGAATAATTGTATTAAACATGAAACAGCTGTCATGAACAATTAAAGTATACAAATTAGGTGTATATAAAATCAATTTATATTATTAGGTATGTATAAGATATTCGTCACGACATAGGAAATGCTGAGTAATTTAACGAATAAATCTATCGATTAGGCTGTTTAAAATCCCTGAGGTTTTGGTTAACACTTCGTATGTGTCAGTGTTTGTGCTCTCTCTCTCTCTCTCTCTCTCTCTCTCTCTCTCTCTCTCTCTCTCTCTCTCTCTCTCTCTCTCAGCATGAGTGTGAGTGTGATGTGACCCGAACTGCTTAATAAGAACACTTTGGCGTAACTCCTCTTCCATCAAGGAGAGTTAAACGTTTCAGCGACCCGAAAAATTATGCTGAATGGGGGACTATGTTAAAGGCTGAGAGAATACCATAGAATACAAGAATGAAAGCAACAATAACAGTCATCACAAAGAAGAAAGAACGAGAACGTAATGAACAAAAATGGAAAGGCCAGAGACGTTGAAAGAAAAGAAATTTAAAGTAGAAATAAAAACTAAAACGACTGAAGATTTAAGAGAAAAAAAAACAAAGAGTGGGTTAACAAAAAAAATTTTCTGATGAAGAAAAATAACAAATTACAAACCATAGATTACAAACGAAATAATCTAAGATAGATAGATAGATAGATAGATTGTTTGATTGGAGGTGCCCGTGGTGTAATGGTTATCGTTGTAGAAAATGGACACGGCGACTCGAGTTCAAATCCTGGACGAGACTGATTGCATTTCACATAGCACTAATACCCTTGGGAAGGGTATGAATCCAATTATTCTCCCCAGTAGGGAAGACTGGGTTCTTCAACTTTGGTGAGGCAACTAGTCTAGGAAAAGGAAAACTCTGAATTCAAACCTGTTAAACTCCGCTTAAAAATTGACATTGTGTCATATCCTGCCCGTGCAGAGGGGTTGTTGAATATAGACAAATAGATTGTTTGGTTTGGTTTGGTTTGGTTTATTTCTGTAATGGCATATCAACTCCTTATGGGTTATTTAATACTTAAATTTGATTAATTTGCCAAAGTTTGTTATCCTATATTTTCCATGTTCGATTGCATTTCATTTGCTCTTTTTCATATTTGTTTATTGACAAAGGGATTGATTTTAAAGGTCTGTCAACCTGTCAAGTGTTACCTTATACATAAAGGTTAACGAATCCCGTACCGTCTACGTTCGTATTTACATTTTTTGTGAAATCTTTCCTTGAGAGACTTATTTTCCATTGAATACGATTAATTTTTAAACAGATCTATTTGACCCATAAATGGGACTCTAAAAGAAACTGACTCCAAGAGCCCAGTAGGCTGGAGCTGTAAAATACACCGACTGCATCTCTGCTGACGAGCAATCCTCCCCAAACGACTGTCCTGCATGTAAAATTAAACAATCTGAAGGTGAGGCATCAGTAATGCTTGAGCTTTAGGGAATACGGATTACCTCTTCTTGCCAATGCTCCCAGGTCCACTCTGATCCGGAGTAGTAACACCTGATAGGGTCCTATTTTGAGGTCAAAAAGAACTGTTCGACATTTAAACTGAGTATTAGCAAATGACTTAGGCACAATTGAATTGTTAGAAATGGAACTATTTGATCATTTAACTGTTCGTATGCGTTTACAAATCATATATGATATATATACACACACATATATATATATATGTGTGTGTGTGTGTGTGTGTGTGTGTGTGTGTGTGTGTGTGTGTGTGTGTGTGTGTGTGTGTGTAAAAACAGGATTTGGCATTTAATAACCAATAAGTGTTGCTATACGATAAAACCAAACCAACTGTAAACTTCTCGCACAATTCCCAGTGAATTCCCTTCCCGACGTTGTCGTATCTAGTCTTATACTCGTTTTACGCTAATTTACTGCACTCACTTGTTATGTGATCGATCGTTTCGTCTATATCATTACATAATCTACATCTGCTATTTTGTTGCGTCTTGTCTATTTTTGCTTTGATATAGTTGGTCCTTATGGCTTTGTCTTGTGGTGATTATTATTATCATTAGATAAGAATATTCTGTTGAAAGAATAAAATTCTGAAAAGAATATTTATATTAAGAATATTTTCTTGAAATCTATAATCATTATCAAATGATTAATATCATTATTTATTTGCAATCATATAATTGCTTGAATAAAATATTGAATTCTGCATTGAATAACTCAATAAGGGCTGACATGCCGAAAATCCAACCAACCACACAAAAAAATCACAAAAATCAAAGCCCGTCTGTGTACACCTCTTGCCAGAAACTACCGCACCTTAATTCATTTGTTAGTAAATTAGATGCATAAATTAACCACGTATCACCTAGGAGAAGGAAATATCTCATTTTAATCCAGATTAGAAAAAGAGCCCTTTCTTCCTACGATCAAACCGGTAATTGTGAGTTCAGAAACACACTAGAAGTATAAATAACAAGCAATAACTTTGAATAAAGAGCTTATCCGTACAAATAATGAACCAGAGGTGATGTCATTTTGCTGAAAGCTTCTTAGAAAACCTTCTGTCTGACCTCAGAAGTCAACATGTTTTTTTGTTTGTTTGTTTGTTTGCTTTTTTTTTTTTTTTTTTTTTTGTTTGCTTGTTTTTTGTTGTTTTTTTGTTTTTTTAAACAGTGATGCGTATATATGCAAGAGACCTCTCGAAGTAACCCCAAAATCCTGATTGGCTTGCTGGCACAGAACTATCAGGTGGGTTAGCAACGGACAAGAAGGATAACAATATCCAGGTGGACTACCAAAGGTAGGCTACCCAAACAGGGTGGGTGGGGTTAATTATGTACCCGCTATTTAACAACGTCAGCACCTGGGTTTTATGTACGATAATTTATCGCAATGAAAAGGAACGAAAAACCTTGGGCAATTACATCGAATCTTCAACCCTTATTCAAGATTTAATTAGTTATGACCCCTAGCCTCACGGCTTTTCTTCATAAAATTTCAATCCCTTCCTCTTTTATATTCCTCTCCTATCTATATCTTTTTTATTTTCCTCTCCTCTCTATTTTTTTCTTATTTTCCTCCCCTCTATATATCTTCCTCTTTTATTTTCCTCTCCTCTCTCTATCTTCCTCTTTTATTTTCCTCTCCTCTCTCTATCTTCCTCTTTTATTTTCCTCTCCTCTCTCTATCTTCCTCTTTTATTTTCCTCCCCTCTCTATATATTTTTTATTTTCCTCTCCTCTCTCTATCTTCCTCTTTTATTTTCCTCCCCTCTCTCTATCTTCCTCTTTTATTTTCCTCTCCTCTCTCTATCTTCCTCTTTTATTTTCCTCTCCTCTCTATATATTTTTTATTTTCCTCTCCTCTCTCTATCTTCCTCTTTTATTTTCCTCTCCTCTCTCTATCTTCCTCTTTTATTTTCCTCTCCTCTCTCTATCTTCCTCTTTTATTTTCCTCTCCTCTCTCTATCTTCCTCTTTTATTTTCCTCTCCTCTCTCTATCTTCCTCTTTTATTTTCCTCCCCTCTCTATATATTTTTTTCCTCTCCTCTCTCTATCTTCCTCTTTTATTTTCCTCCCCTCTCTCTATCTTCCTCTTTTATTTTCCTCTCCTCTCTCTATCTTCCTCTTTTATTTTCCTCTCCTCTCTATATATTTTTTATTTTCCTCTCCTCTCTGTATCTTCCTCTTTTATTTTCCTCTCCTCTCTCTATCTTCCTCTTTTATTTTCCTCCCCTCTCTATATATTTTTTATTTTCCTCTCCTCTCTCTATCTTCCTCTTTTATTTTCCTCTCCTCTCCATATCTTCCGCAGGAGTCCCTGTGGTATAATAACTAAAGTGTTGGACTGCGACATCTCAGAAAGTGAGTTCGAGCTTCACTTGTGCTATTAGGATTACTTTCGGACTAACAACATTGAGAAAGGTATAAACTCCCTAATCCCCACTCCAAGCTATAGATTAAATAGTACCACTGCTATACTTCTACAAGAATGGCTTTGGCATTAAATAATCCATGAAGGTTGATATGCTATTAAAAAAAAGAAACCAAACCTATATCTTTCCTCTTTATTTTCTTGCCCTCTCTACATCTTCCTCCTTTATTTTCCTACCCTTTCAATATCTCCCTCCTTTATTTTCTTACCCTCTCTTTACCTTCCGCCTTTATTTTCCTACCCTCTCCTTGTCTTCCACATTTATTTTCCCCTCTGTGTATCTTCCTTCTTCATTTTCTTACTCTCTATATATCTTCCTCATTATCTACTATTCTTCTCTTCGTTGTTTTTTCTTCATTTCTTTTTTTTTTGTATGTGTGTGTGTTCACTTCTTTCAATCTGTTTTTCTTTCTCTATTCCTTTCTTTTCCTTCTCCTCTCGCTATTTTTCCTTTCTCTTACCTTTGTATTCACTAAATTTTGTATTGATTAATACTGATAGTCAAGTTTATCACTGAAAATTAGTTTGTGCCTCATTATAATAGTCGCTGAACGTGCATTTCAACTGATAAGCTTCGTGGTTTGATTCTTATCACTTACCAATAGATGAGGCGTAGCTAAAAAAGAAAATAAAGAAAAAAGAAAATAGAGAACAAAACTTAAGGAAAAGTTGAGACTGACAAAGAAAGAAAGAAAAAAAAAGGCAAAATAAAATAAAAAGGAAGGAAGAAAGAAAAAAGGTGATAATTGTCAAAAAAGATAGAAAGAAATTATAAAGAGTGGAGGAACTTAAAAAAAAGAACGAAAGAAAAAAAGGACACAAGTACCCCCCCCAAAAAAAACGAAGAAAAATGAAGAAAGAAAGAAAGAAATGATAAAGAATGGAAGAACTTACAAGAAAGAAAGAAAGTACACGAGGAGGCAAAGTAAATCCAAAGAAAAATGAAGAAAGATAGAAAGAAAGAAAGAAAGAAAGAAATGAAATGATAAAAAATGGCGATTACAAGAAAGAAAGACAGAATGAGAAAAAAGGTGGGGATCCAATGAAAAAGAGAGAATTGGAATGGCGGAAAAGTGAATGAATACGTTAAACATAAGTCAAAAATGATCAACGCACTTTATCAAATTGCAGGCTGTCCTCTTACGCTGGTGTGAAGAGGGCAAGCCAAGGATTAAGTGCCAAAAGTTTGTTTTTCAAACAACACCTGGAGTTTTAGAAGGAGCTCTTTTCATCCTGACGTCGATGCGAGACATTGTATTATTAAGCGTGACAGAAGACTGGAGTGGGGACACTCGGATCGGTTGACGGGTCTATTAGGACTGGAAAACACTTCAAACCCTCCTCCCGTAAATAAACATCGTCTCTGATGAACACTCTGAAGAGAAGTGCTTCTGAGAGAGTCACAAGAGAAAAAGATGGAAAGGAAGGAGAATTGAAACTTAATAGCAGGAATGAAATTGAGTAACAGAAAAGAAAGAAAGAAAGAAAGAAAGAAAGACGAGAAAAAGAACTGAAAACATAAACTGGAAAGAAAGAAAAAAGAAAGAAAAAGTAAAAGATAACAAAAGAAAGAAACATGAAGAAAGAGCAGAAAAGGCGAAAAGAATTCATTATCTAGAAAGAAAGCAAGAAAGAAAATCAATGAATGAATGAAATTACACATGAAGAAAGAAAGAAAGAAAGGAAGGAAGAAAGAAAGAAAGACGAGAGAAAGAACTGTAAAAATGAACAAGAAAGAAAAAAGAAAGAAAAAGGTAAAAAATACCAAAGAAAGAAACATGAAGAAAAAGCAGAAAAGACGAAAAGAATTCATTATCTATCAATCGATTTAGAAAAAAGAAAGAAAGAAAGAAAGAAAGAAAGAAAAGCAATGAATTAATGGAATCACGCATGAAGAAAGCATCTAAAAAGAAAAAAGACATAAAAAGAAATAATCATGGGGTCGTGGGGTCGGAGAAAAGAAAATGGAAAGAAATACAATAACAGGAAAGAAAAAAGGGATGAAAGGTAGAAACAGGATAGCTACCTAGAAAGAAAGAAAGAAAGAAAGAAAGAAAGAAAGAAAGAAAGAAAGAAACTGAACAGATGAACTAGTATGAAAGAAAAAAGAAAGAAAGAAAAAGATTATAAACGAACCGATACCAAAGAAGGAAACATGGAGAAAGAACAGAAAAAAAAAACGAAAAGAATTCAATGTCTATCTACCCATCTATTGATCGATCGATCAAAAAAGAAAGAAAGAAACACGAAAAAAGAATTGAAAAGACGAATTAGAAAGAAAGAAAGAAAGAAAAAAGAAAGAAAAAGGAAAATGCACAAAAGATAAAATTTGATGGAAAAACAGAAAAATTGAAAGAAATTCACTGTCTATCGATCGATGTGAAAAGGGAAAAAAGACAATCAATGAATGAATGAAATAAAACATGAAGCAAACATCAAGAAACATGAAAAATAATCGTTGGAGAAAAGAAAAAAGAAAGTCAATAACAACATAGAAGTATTTGAGAAAGAAAGAAGAATGAAAGATAGAAACAGGATAGCTACCAAGAAAGAAAGTCAACAGCTACCAAGATAAAAGAAAGAAAGAAAGAAAGAAAGAAAGAAAGAAAGAAAGAAAAGTAAAAATTAGCACAAAAATAAGAATCGAAAAGAAGAAACGAAAAGAAGGAACGAAATACATTGGAAAGAAAAATGAGACTGAAGAACGGAGAACGGTTGCTTAAAAAAGCAAACTGTAAACAAACAAATAGAAGCAAAACGAAGAAAAGGTGACTTTTAAAGAGCAGAGTATAAAAGAAAACGTGAAAATGAGAGAAAGAAAGGGAAGTAGGAAAGAAATCTGATGGAAGAGAGCCTGAAGGCGTATGAAAAGAGAAATAAAAGGTGACATTTAATAACCTGAAACAATGAATAAAGGGTACGCTTAATAAAAAAAAAAATAAAGGGCTAAAAGGTTGGGGTTAGATTGGACTAGGCTGTTCAGATATAATTCTTGAAGATTTACGGTTGGCAGAGATGGGGCAGTTGATCATAGACAATGAGACTGACAAGGTCGAAGCCGTGAGAGTTCCGAAATCGTCTGTCAACGCAGAAAAAATATGTATAACATCTAAAGGAGAAAATGCGAAGAAAAGGAGCAGATTTGAAGGGAATATCAGGGTGAGAGGCAATCACTTCTATCTCGCGCCTTTTTTCTTTTTCTTTTTTGAAAAATATTGTGATGGGAGATTTTGATATTACTGTGCGTTGCAGTCCTTAGGTATCTTATTGAACCGATTTGGATCTTAAAGATGAAAGTTCGTCCCAATAGGTTCCGGTTTCGAACAATATCCCTAGAAAGTCCAAATTTCTGAAATAATTTCGTTTATTTAGCATATATGCCATGATTTCTTGTTATTTACCGTATATAGCTGAATAAAGTTAACAACTTTTTAAGAATATTTTGTGCTTTCAAAAACATAAAGTCGTTCATTACACGAGGTATTTTTTTGAATGTCGACGCGTACTTTGTTTTTTGGCCAAATCATGTCCCAACTTTAATTCAAAGTGACCCCGCAAAGCCTATTCCGAAACAAAGGCTATTTGTTAAGATAATCAAGCGTTTAATTGAAATTGTTTACTATTTAAAATATATCATGATTAGATATTATACATACGTAAAAACTTTGTTATCTTAACTTTGTTTATGCATTAGCTTGGTTGTACGGAAACATATTGAGTGAGACTAACGGGAAATTAGACCGAGTCTATGGATGCATACATCATTATCATATTATCTGTGCTACTGTAGATCAGTGGAAGGGTTTTTGTATACTTAGACTATCCAAGTAAACTGGGTAGGCTACATCAAGGACTAGACTACATTTTTTTTATTAATGGTATTGCATTGATTTGGATTGTATTACTGTAGTTTCGAAAGTATGAATAAGTGTTTGAATGTTTTCTCTTTATGTCATCGGATGTTGAAGAAATATTATTGTTGGCTACCATAGTCAAAAGTTAGCGGGTGTTCATTAGATGCAATGTATGATGAAAACAACTTTTTCAGGCTAAAAATTAGGAATTGATCATACCTCGAAGTCGTCCATTACTCCAGTATATACGGTGATACTGAGAGAGCCTCCGTGGTGTAGTGGCTAACGTACTGAAATGTAACATCGAAGAAAACAAATTCGAACTCCAGTCCCGTTATTACATTCACTTTCGTACTAATATCTATGGGAAAGGTATGAACCCTCTATTTCCCTAGATATGAGTTAAATAATACAATTACTTTTATTCGACAAGGATGATTTTATCATTAAATAACCCACGAATGTTGACATGCTATTAAAACAAACAGTAATACTTTTTGCTCTTCTTATTCTGGCCCATAGACTTTAGATTGTTAACAGTACCTGCTTTTACTAAGTGGTCACACTTTTAAATATTCGGCGAGCAGATTCATCTTTTTTTAACTTCTGTAATCTACCTTTAACCGGTGCTTTCAGTATGTCTTGATCATAAGTCTACAGGACTTCTTGTTATTTACAAAATTTTGCTTGATCTGTCATACAACCCTCAGATTACTTATTAGACCAATTGTGATTAAATAATTTAATTTGGTTTGGTTTTGCTTGGTTTTATGGCATATCAACCATTGTAGTTTATTTAATGCCAAATCCTTTTTATACATATATATTAAATATATGATTTCTAAACACATTTTGTAGATAGCATTTTAAAATGAGCCAGAGCTCTTTTTTGCACACAGTAAAATGGTTTTGCATATTTCTATGTAATATGAATAAACAGTTAATCGTAAAAACATTTCTATTTGAAACAATTCAGTTTAGCATAAGTACACAGTTTCTTGTTTACACAGTCATTTGTTTAAATACACTTTTTTTATACGCAGTTAAATATAAAAAACAGTTATATTTCAAACAATTCAGTATAGCATAAATACACAGTTTTTTGTTTACACACAGTTAAATAATCAAACAGTTCTATTTCTAACAACTCACTTTAGCATAAGTCAACAAAGTTAAATGGTTTCATGTATTGCTATGTATCACTAACAATTCAGTTAAACAGTAGTTATTTGTTTCCACGCAGTGAAATGTTCAAACAGTTCTTGTTCAAACGATTCAGTTCAAGTACACATTTTTTGTTTACACACAGTTAAATGTAAAAACAGTCCTACTTCAAACAACTCAATTTAGAATAAATAAACAGTTTGGATGTTAAACAGTTCTATTTGACCAATGAATAGAACCCTAACAGCTACTACTACTCTGGGCCATAGTGGATCTGGGAACGATGGCAATTCAAGGGCACCCTGCATTCCCCAAAGCTCCAGCATTATTGAAGTTTCACCATCAGATTGTTTAGTGTCATATCTAGGACACTCGTTAGGGGAGTTATACTCCTGTGTAAAATTGCAGTCGGTGTATTTTGCAGCCCCAGCCGAGTGAGTCACTCTCATTGGGGAGAAGTCTTACCCCTCTGCTGAGATGCAGTCGGTGTATTCTACAGCAAACCCGACTAGGCCATGTTACTAAATGGTTATCCATCTAAGTACTGAGCAATTCATTGTTGCTTAACTTCGGTTTGATTTCCTTTGGTTCAAAGCATATCGACCTTCGCGGGTTACTTAATTAGAAAATTATCTTTGTAGAAGGACAGGAGTGTTATTAATTATCCCATAGCTAGGAGTGGGAAGAAATGGGTTCAAACCTTTCCAATAGTAATCGTCCCAAAATAAACGTAATAGCGCAGCTGGAGTTCGAAATCGTTTACTACGATGTCGCAGTCCAGCACGATAGCCTCTACGCCAAGGGGAATCCTTCTTTAATTTGGGTTATCTGGCGGTAACACATGCTTTCATTATGACTTGAACGTATGTCATAGTGTTTTCTTGTCATAATTTTTTGTTGATTTTTTCTTTTGTTTTTTCTATTATTTATTTATTTATCAATTTATTCTTTCCTTCAGCATCTCAAAATTAGACATTTTTGCTTGTATTATATGTACTCATTGTCCATATGCAAAATTTCAAAAACAATTTATAAAACTTGATCAAAACAATAATTACTTTAAAACTAGGTTTGTATTTGTTGAATGCTCTTCAAAGAGAATGTATCTATACACATAATGTATATATATATATATATAGAGAGAGAGAGAGAGACATAAAAACATCATCTGTTAAAATGGTATTTAAAAGTTACCAGATGATCTATGATTCCGTTGTGTTCAAAATTCTATTAAGGAATGAGTGAAGGATTCTAATTAACATTTTAAAGTTGTCCCCATTATATTGAAATTCATGTCAATAAAAATAACATTCAGCGCAAACGCAGATCCCACCAAATTATCATTCAGTGTAAAACTTTATTTCCAAAAGATGGTTTTAAGCCTATTACTCTAATAAAAATATCACTATGATTAAATATTTTGGCCAGATTGCAATTTATATATATATATATATATATATATATATATATATATATATATATATATATATATGCATCTAATTCTTTTGCAAGCGTGTTTTCTGGAAAATGACAGGCAAGGATTTGGTGTCCAGCTTTTTATTCAGATTTGCTTTTTAATAAGCGAGCTATTGCCTCTCTACTTGTCGGCAGTTTAAAAATTGTTCAAAATCTTTGTTAATATAGACCGAGTACAGGTTCTTTTGATCATCTTCAGTTATTTTCGATAAGATAGGTGCTCCTGTATAGCAGAGTTTAGACAAATACTGTTCTTGTAATTTCTATGTAGGTGTGACGTAATTCATGAACGCGTATATATATATATGTGTGTGTGTGTGTGTGTGTGTGTGTGTGTCACGTACATTGGTAGCAGCATCTCATCTATTGAAAGTGATGAAAGTATTCACCTGGTGAAGGTGTGGACTGCTCTCGATCATGTGGAAGTCTGATCTTTCTGATAAAAGAAATTGATATTTATTTCAAGCCGCAGTTGTGTCAATACTATTGTACAGATGCGCCACATGGATGCTGACAAAACGCAGAGAGAAAAAGCTAGATGGGAACTGCGCAAGAATGCTACGTTTTATAGTGAACAAATCCTGGAAGCAACACCCCACGAAACAACACCTGTACGGCCACTTACCTCCCATTTCTGAAACCATTCAAATTAGACGAACAGGTCATACAGGACAATGTTCGAGAAGCAAGGACTAGCTCATAAGTGACCTTCTCTTATGGACCCCTACTAATGGACGCGTCAGTGTCGGTCAAACAGCAAGAAGTTACCTACAACAGCTCTGCGCAGACACAGAATGCACTTTAAAGGATCTATCGAGAGAGATGGACGATAGGGACGGATGAAGAGAGAGACTCTGAAAAATCCATGCTAGCTGTGTGATATTATATATATATATATATATATATATATATATATATATGGCCTGGTCGTCTTTGGCTATAGAATACACCTACTGAATCTCTGCCGAGGGATCAGCCACCCATTTCCTTGTAACGCGTGTCCTGGATATGATAGTAAACTGCATCTGATGGTAGGGCTTCAGTCCTGGAGCTTTGAAAAAGTGGAGTACCCCTTTATTGGCATTACAACTCGGTTTACAGGCTCGATGTTGTAGTAGCTATTAGGGTCCCAACTCTGGGTCACATAGAAGCGCCAATCTTTTACTAGGGATTAATATTGATATTAGATAGAAATAATGTTAAATAGAAGTAGTGAAAACTATTTAATTATTCACTCTAAAATCATAATACATATGCATGATCTAGTTTGGCATTAAATAACCATCAAGGGTTGATATACCGTTAAATTAGACAACCTAACCTAACCTAACCTTGTAGCCCAGTCGGGTCTGGCAGTAGAATACACCGACTGCATCTCAATAGAGAAGTAAGATCCTCAACCCAATGAGTGTCCTGATATGACACTAAATAATCTGATGGTGAGGCTCCTGCCCAGGAGCTTTAGGGAATATGGAGTGCACCTCCATTACCATTACTCCCAGGTCCACTCTGATCCAAAGTGGAAACGCCTGATAAGGTCCGACCAATGGCTCAACTAGAACTGTTTGACATTTAAACTGTGTGAAAACAAATGACTCATGCTAAATTGAATTGTTAGAAATAGAACTGTTAATCCTTTAACTGTGTAAACAAATGACTGATGTTTAACTGAATTGATGATAGTATATAACAATACTTGGAATCATTTAACTGTGCTAACTTATGAACAATGTTGAATATATATATTAATGTTGATTAGCAGTACTTGAAACTCTTTAAATGTGTACCTAAATTGAATTGTTAGTGTTACATTGCAATACTTGAAACCATTTAACTGTGTGCGAATAAAACTACATATGTTAGATAGCAATATTTGAAACCATTTAAGTGAATGCAAACAAATGATTAATACTAAATAGAACTATTCATGTTAGAATATTTGAAACCATTTAAGTGAATGTAAACAAATGATTAATATTGAATAGAACTTTTTGTGTTAGAATATTTGGAACTATTTAACTGTGTGTAAACAATAATAATACTTGTGTAGAAACAAATTAGCACTGATTCATTTTTAAAAAAAAAGATTACCTTCAGACAATTCACTTACAAATCATATGTATAATCATTTAACTTTATGCAAACAAATGAGCTCTGGCATGTTTTAAAATACCAACAAACTATGTGTTAACGAATCGTCGATAAAATGTGTATATAAAGAGGATTTGACATTAAATAATTTACTATGGTTGATATGCCATAAAACTCAACCCAACAAAACTAAACCTCGTTGGCTCTGTTGGCTGGGGCTGTAGAATACACCAACTGTATCTCTGCAGTGAAGTAAGATTCTCCCAACAAATGTCCTGGATATGACACTAAGCAATTGGATAGTGAGGCTCCAGTAATGCTTTGGAGAATGCAGAGTGCCCATTCATTGCCATTGTTCCTACGTCCACTCTGACCTGGAGTGGTAGTACCTGACAGGGTCCTGCCTATGGGTCAAATAGAATTTTTTAACATTTAAATTGCGTACTTAGTCTAAACTGAGTTGTTTGAAATAGAACAGTTTTTACATTTAACTGTGTGTAAACAAAAAACTGTCTACTTATGCTAAACTGAATTGTTTGAAATTGAGTAAAACCAGTTAACTGTGTGCCAAAAATAATAAGCTCTGGCTTATCTAAAAATGTTATCAACAAAATGTGTTTAGAAATCATATATCTATACATATATATATATATATATATATATATATATATATATATATATATATGTGTGTGTGTGAGAGAGTTTTTATATTAAGGATTTGGCATTAAATGACCTACAATGGTTGATCTGCCATAAAACCACGCTAAACTTCATTTATTCTGAGGATTTCAATAACATGGATTTAAAATTTAACTATTACTGAAATAATTCTTGTCATTTTTTGCTGATCAAATGTTCTCCAAAAGAGAACTCACATGGAAGCCCGTAGAGTGTAACGGTTATCTTCATATTGAAAAGGAACTCAAACGCTCAATTTCACAGTTCCGTACTCAACTTTTTGCGTTTCACTTCCTTGCCTATATATATATATATATATATATATATTTTAATCGAGATTACGTATTTGTTTGACTGTTACCAAAACCATATCACCACCGATATCCTGATTCCCTTAGCTATTAATGTTACATTCTCCATGTTTTTGTTTTTATTCAACTCTCAATCTATTAATGCTGATGACATTATCTACATGATAAATTAAAATTCAATTGTATTGGTATATACAACCAAGTGACGGTTTACAGTATACACAGAGAGGCTGATTTGCATATTGATCTTAAAAATTTGATTTTAATAAATAATTGCTTTGTGTTTTGATTTCTACTTGTTTGATTTTATTCCAATAAATATGAACGAAAAAACCCTCGATAAATCTTTAAAGAATTCCGTTAACAAAAAACTCTAATTATATTATTTACGATCTAATTTAGTTAACTATCTTATTAAATATCTAATTTAAGAAAATTAAGCCATGAAAAGCTGTTTTATCATTAAGAATTCAAGATTTACCAAGGGTTTGGTGCGGATAATTTGCATACTCGGTTTAATAAATGATAACCTGATCATATAGATTGTTAATTAGAGTGATGGTAATCTTTCGAGCGCTTCTGGCAAATACACTAACCCAAGCTAAGTCGCTGCTGCATAGCCTGGAGCAGGCAGCTGGAGGCATTGGTCTACAACGTGAATGCAGACAGAACGGAGTACATGTGTTTTAATCAAGGAGGTGAAATCTCCCTTCAAAATGGCAGTTCTCTGAAATTAGTGTACAATTTCACGTACTTCGGCAGCAGCATCTTATCAACTGGAAATTATATCAGAATGCACCAAGCGAAGGCGTGAACTAATATCGATAAGCTGTCGATCTTTTGGAAGTCTGATCTATCTGATAAATTAAAACGGAATTACTTCCAAGCTGCGGTTGTGTCAATACTACTGTACAGATGCACCGTATGGACGCTCACAAAATGTATAGAGAAAAAGCTTGCCGGGAACGGCACAAGAATGCTACGAACTTTTTTGAACAAATCCTGGAAGCAACATCCCACGAAACAACAGCTATACGGCCACTTACTTCCCATCTATAGAACTATCGAAATAAGACAAACTAGACTGCTGGAGAAACAAGGACGAAATTAGCAGTGCCGTTCTCCGATGATCTTGTTCATATGGACGTGTCAATGTTGGCCAACCAATAAGAACTTACATTCAACAACTCTGTGTGGATCCTGCATGTAGTCTGAAGAACCTATCGAGAGCGATGGACGATAGGGACGAATGGAGAGAGAGAGTCAGGGAAATTCATGCTTGTTGCGTGACATGATGATGATGACGATTGATTTCTTATATCATTGTTTTATTCTCAAAAGTTTTCAAAACTATCCAATGTATTATTAAATATGGAAGTCAGCTGGAATAAAAATTAGTGAATTCTTTTTTTTTTTCTTTTTTTTTTTTCGCTCTCTTATTTAGTTTTGTTAGTCTTTAACCTAATATTACATTATAGTCTGGTTTGATTTTTGTTAATGGCATATATCAAACTTATTTGATTTAGTTTATTTTATCAAATTCATCCTTGTAGAAGAAGTGTAGTGGTACTATTTAATCCATAGCTGGGGAATAAGGAAGTTTATACATTTCCCAATGGCGTTTGTTCGAAAGTGAACATAATAGTGATCGAAAATACATCCTACTATGTCACAATCAAGTATTTTACCTACTACCACATGAGGAATACCTGTATTACATTAAAACTCAGATACTTAAATATTTCAGCCTGTATATATAATTATCAAAGGTTATATATATATATATATATATATATATATATATATATATATATATATATATATATATATATATATATCTGTGTGTGTGTGTGTGTGTGTGTGTTGTTGTTGTTGGTCCAAAGAAAGAATAAAAGTATATTTTAGAATAGATAAGTCCACGAAGAGATTTGTATTTTTTGAATTTATTTATTTTGTTCTTAAATAAATAAATTCAAAAAATGCAAACCTCTTCATGGACCAACCTATTTTAATATCATCATCATCATCATATCGTGCTGGCAGCACGGATATCCCTGACCCTCTCTCGCCACTCCTCCCTATCGTTCATCGCCCTAGGTAGGTCTTCAGGACAACAACCTGTATCCTCACATAGCTGCTGAATGTACGTTCGTGCTGGTCGTCCTGCTTTTGCGCGGCCGTGTGTGGGGATCCATAAGAGTACATCTCTTATGAGTTCATCTCTGCTTCTCCAGCAATGTCCTGCATGTCTGGTTCGCCTAACTTGAATAGATTTCGTGATAGGGGGCAGGTGTCCGTACAGTTGGTGTCTTGTGGGGTGTTGCTGCCAGGACTTGTTGAGGATTGCACGCAGCATTCTTGTGTAATTGCCATCTAGTTTCTTCTCCAGCCGTTTTGTTAGCGTCCATGTAGTGCATCCATATAGCAGTATCGATGTGACCGCTGCCTGGAAGAAACTGCGTTTCATTTTATCGGTTAGGTCTGATTTCCATATAGTCGATAGCCTATTGATAGCTGTCCATGCTTTCGTTAACCTCGTTTCGATGTCCTTTTCGGTTGATTCGACGCTGCTTCCTAGGTACGTGAATTTGTCTACTAGTTTAAGAGGGGTTCCTTCTAGAGTGGAGATGTCCCCTGTTTGGTTATAGCACATATATTCCGTTTTGTGTGCATTAACATGGAGGCCTATGCTTGCTGCTGCTCGTTCCAGGCTATGCAGAAGTGTTTCAGCTTGGTCAGGTGTATTTGCCAGTATCGCTATGTCATCGGCGTAGTCGGCGTCGGTAATTGTTGTTGCGGGATATCTTCTGCTTCTTTTCTTCGTCAGTTCGAAGCCATTCTCTTTGATTTTGTCAATCGATGTTCTAAGTACGTAGTCTAGACAAATGATAAAGAGATACGGAGCCAGCGTGTCCCCTTGTAGTACTCCTGCTACAATGTCGAAGTATTCTGTGTCTCCATCTGGTGATCGTACTTTTACTTTAGTGTTTCTATAGAGAATCGTTATTGCCGCTACGGTTTCTTTAGGTATGCCGTACGCTAGTAGGATTTGTTCCATCTTTCCTCTGTGAATGGAGTCGAAAGCCTTGGTAAAGTCGACAAATATTAATGTCGCTTGTAGGTTCTTTGCCCGTACACCCTCAAGGATTCTGCGGATGGTTAGTATTTGTGAGGTCGTAGATCTATTTCTTCGGAAGCCATTTTGGTTTTTTCTAAGTATGTTGTCGATTTTGGGTTCTATGCGGTTTCGTAGTAGGGCATTGTAGATTTTGGCAGCTATGGATGTAAGTGTTATGCCTCGGTAGTTTTTGGCTAATCCGAGGTCTCCCTTTTTAGGGAAGGGGAGTATGCATCCCTTCGTCCATCTATCTATCGGATTTTGATTGTATACTGCGTTGCAGTGTCGGAGCAGTATGTCGTCGAATTGTCTGGTCTTCCATACTTCCGGGGGAATTTCGTCCAGTCCTGCAGCTTTCCTATTTTTAATTTTTCTGAGAACCGAGTCGAGTTCTCCTTGTGTGAACGGTCCAAGTTTAATGTCTAATTGTTTGCTAATTATTCTGTTGATTGGTTCATGCGTTATTTTTGGTGGGTTTCCAAGTAAGTTTTCGAAGTGCTGTTTCCACAGTTTTATTCTTTCTTGTTGGTTTGCTGCTTTAAGTTTTGCTTTGTATTTTAATATATATATATATATAGTGGAGTGGATTTTCTTGTATCTATGAACAGAACTCTCCATACTCACCAGAGCTAAATTTGTAAATTATTTTTGTTTCCTAAACTGAAAATTTTCCTCAATGATAAAATTTGAAGAAATGGAGGACTTTAAAAGAAATATCACAGAAGTCGAGTGGCAAATATACTTTTACTGCTGGAAACTTCCGTTGAATAAGTGTGCATAGAACCAAGGTGACTCTTTGAAAAAAAAATAAATTTTATTGTTCATTTCTGTCTTCGAAAAAATTACTTCAGTTACTATATTTTTACTATATATCTATTTGCCTAGTCGTCTGGAACTGTAGAATACACTCTGCAGAGGGGTAAGATCCCCCCCCAACGAGTGTCCTAGATATGACATTAAACAATCTGACGGTGAGGTTCCAGTGATGCTGGAGCTTTGGGGAATGTGGAGCACCCCTACATTGCCATCGCTCCCAGGTCCATTCTGGCCCGAAGTTGTACCACCGAATAGGCCCCTATCTATGAGTTAAATAGAACTAATCTGCATACTTATGCTAAACTAAATTACTTGAAATAGAACGATTTTGATATTTAAACTGCGAACTTATGCTAAACTGAATTGTTTCAAATAGAACAGTTTTCGACATGAAAACTGTACTTACGAGAACTGTTTTTAACATAGAAACTGTACTTACGGTAAACTGAAATTTTCTAATTAGAACTGTTTGACTAAACGGAATAGGTTGAAATAGAAATGTTTTTTACAATTAAAATATGTACTCATACTAAACTGAATTGTTTGAATAAAAATGGATTTAACGTTAAATAAACAACAAAGGATGATATACCATAAACCCAAACAATCAACCATATATATATATATATATATATATATATATATATATTGTCCTGGCCGTATCACTAATCTGCATGTAAAGCTCCAGTTCTGGGTGCTCTGCAGAATGGGAAATACTCCTTTATTGGATAACTCCTGGGACCACTCTCACTGTAACGGCCTTATCTATGGGTCAACTAGAATTTTTCAATTTTTTGATAATGATTATTATTACTTGTTTAAAGTCTTACAGCTATGTACAAATTATTTGTTTAGATAGAAATATTTGATTATTAGAATCATTAATGTTAGAGAGGAATATTTGAAACCAACCACTTCCAAGTGAATCAAGTTTCTTCATTAAGTAACCCATAGGGAGTTGATATGCCGGTAAACAAATAAACCAGCCCTAACTATATATATATATATATATATATATATATATATATATGTGTGTGTGTGTGTGTGTGTGTGTGGAAGAGAAACAAGACGTGTTATTGGTTATTTAATTTTATAGATCTTAACTTTGCTTAGGCCCATCACTCACTCACACATACACACACATGCTCGTTTTCACACACACACACACACATATATATATATATATATATATATATATATATATATATATATATATATACTTCCCTTTCACTTTTATTTCTTGACCATTTGTCTTGGGACGGCCTACTTTAAGACATTTTATTTCCATTTCCCAGGCGTCTCCCACGACGTAACTGTTAGCCTCATCCATGTTAGCTCTTATCTTCTCTCCCAACACACATCTTGCCTTCTTCTGCTGATCAACATCCCCAGCCCCCGTGTTAACGTCCTTCATAACAAATGACTGATGTTCTTTTCCCCATTCACATTCTCCTCGCCGGACAGGGAGGCGAATTCGTTTTGCTACATCCATCGAAACGGTTGCTATTAACAACACCAACAAAAAGAACAAAAGTTAACCGCCAAGAGAGGCCATTAATTTGGTCCCAGATTGCAAAGGCTTTTAGACGCAGGCAATTTTCGACCAACCAGCGTCGTTTGTTACGACTAACCAGTTTAATTCGGCGACTGTTTGTATTCGCTAACAAGTTTTGTGTCATAGTTTTATTGAATAGGCGTATCCGTTTGATAGTTGAGATGAAGAAAAACCTTGACAAATGTTTGACTAAATAGTCTGCTAAACAGACATAGATAGATAGATAGACAGAAATTCTGACTAGGTCAATAATTTTTCATGATGAATTTGTAAGATGAGGCAACGAGATATAATAATTGAAAGGTGAAGATTTCAGAATGATATCCGAAGTTTTAGTCGCAAACGATGTTTAAAGTTTGAATGTACTCTAAAATAACTAGCATGTTTCCCTCCCATAAATAACAGAATTATTTACATAGGGATAGATATTTCGGCCAGTTAACTCGTTCAAGATGGTGGCATCAGTTGATTTGGAGTATCAGAATACAGGAGCTTAGCTCGACTGAAATACTTCCAAATCAGTGGAGTAAAAACAAGAAAGATCAAATATTGGAAAAATAAAAGTAAATTGAGCAAAGAATAAACTGGAAAGTGATATTGAAAAAATGGTTGGTTGGTTGGTCGGTTGGTTGGTTGGTTTTATTATATGACAATACTTTCTGGATTATTTTATGCCGGATAGTCCGGAGTAGTCACCATGACATAGAGGATAATGTACTGGACTAAGACATTGTAATAAACGAGTTCGAACTCCAGTCGTGCTATTAAGTTCACTTTCGAATTATAATCCTTGCAAAAGGTATGAACCCCTTAATCCTCTTAGATACAGGTTAAATAGTAACTCTGCTATTCTTCAGCAAGGACGGCTGCTGCATTCAATTAACTACGAAGGTTAATATGCCATTAAACAACAAAATGAAAATAGTCCTTTTTGCAGGTAATTGTATAACTTTAAATAATTATACTTATTCTTCAATAACTAGCCTAGTCGGGTGGAGCTGTTGAATACACCGAATGCATCTCTGCAGAGGGGTGTAGTATGAAAAGTATTCGATACCGATCACCCCTTTGTAATAATGGAATAGCTGTAAAAGAGACTATCGTTCGATATATAAGCAATGGTATTATTTGCCATGTGTTTCTAAAAAAAAGTTATCAAATTTAATTAAAGCTTACTATAAGTTTATTTTGGCCTCTGTTTTTATTACCGAGGAGTAAGACTCTCACCAACGAATGTCCCGTATATGACCCTGAATAATACTACTTTTTATCCGATCAGGAACTGTGGTTAGCATCTTCATGTTACTTCCGTAATTCGATTCTTTTTAAGTTCCTCACTCGTGTGAATTGTACCAGATAAAACAAAATTGATGGAAAACAATGATTTGCTAGATAAGTTAGCTTAATATTTCTCCTGTAGATTGATTCTTACTTAGTTCACCAAACCACAGGCTTTGTATTATTATGTTAAATAGTTGAATTGAACTTCCTTATCTTATAAAAGTTAGGAAATTTTAGTGCTGACGAAAATCTCGGTACTATGTGCTGTTTTCGCCATTTTTTGTAATATAAAAAACTAGATTGCTATAATACAGATACGCCACTTTTTTATAAAGTTCCTAATCAAATTAGTTTATAAACTGATATTGATTTTATTTTCATGCTAGTCAGGTCGATTCAAAATGTTTTAAAAGTTAGGAGATCTTAGCGTTTACGAAAATCTCGGTACAATGTGCTTTTTTCGCCGTGTTTTATTTATTTATTTTTTTTTTTGCAAGTCAGGTCTATTCAAAATGTCAGTGTGCATGGTATGACACTAAACTACACTCAGCTGTGGGATTCTATTTCCAGAGTGTTGGAGAGGGTGAAAGCACCGTTTGTTGCCATTACTCCCATGTCCACTCTGACTCCAAATTATAGTACCCTTTATGATCCCATCAATGGGTGAAATAGATACATTTGAAAATTTGGGCGAGTGGGTAGAATGTTCGCCAATGGTCCGGGAGACCTGGGTTAAATCCCAGGTCGCATCATAGCAAAGACTTTAAAAATGGTACTTGATACCTCCTTGCTTAACACTCAGCAATATAAGGTAAGCATCAAGGGTAAAGTAGAGCAATCCAGGGAAAGGAGTAGCGCCCTCCCCTACACCTCAGTGTAGTAGCAATTGAAAAGGGAGCCTTCTGGTCGCCCTCGACTATGGTCGCCAACTTTACTTTACTAACTTTACATAGGAATACTTGAAACCCTATGGGGGTATCCTCGTGGTGTAATGGTTAAAGCGATGGACTGCGGAATCGTAGTACGCGAGTTCGTACTCCAGTCGCCCCATTATGTTCACTTTCGGGCAAATACCCTTGGGAAAGGTATGTACCCCCCTAATCCTTCCACCTATGGGTTAAATAGTACCACTACTGTTCTTCTAGGAGAATGGCTTTGGCGTTAAATAACCAACAAAGGTTGATATGCCATAAAAAACAAAGAAACCAAACTTGAAACCCTATAACTTTGAACAAACAAATGATTTTCACTCTCTGCTTACTTTTCACACCAGTTTTTTTTTTTTTTTTTTTTTTTACTGGAGTCAGAATGGCAGCAAGCCTCTTCAGGTCTCCAGGACTCAAGTAAGAATTCTAGCTAATCTATGTTATATGTATAGAGTCGACTTTTCCTTTGATCTCTAATTGCCCAAGGGATGTTATAGTGGTGTAATGGTTAAATCGCTGGACGGCGGAATCGGAGTAAGCGAGTTCGAACAAGAGTCACGCTATTATGTTCACTTTCGGGCTAATACTCTTTGAAAAGGTATAAACATCGTTATCTTCCCAGCTATGGGTTTAAATAGCATCACTGCTGTTCTTCTATTAGGATGGCTTTGGTATTATATAATCCACGAAGGTTGATATGCCATTAAATAAAGAAACCTAACCTAACCAATTGTCCCAGTGTATTTTCAAAGGCATAAACATCAGTATCACAACTTTCTTTGATAAGATCCAAGAATTTGTTCATTATTTTGTTTTCACTTTATGATCCACTGGACAAACAAAATCCTCTAGATGAAAAATTCTTTCCATCTTTTTAATTAACAATAAATTTGTGAGGAATAGTTACTTGAAACTCTATCAATCCACAAAGTAAAAGTGGTGACAGTAGTCGAGAGCAACCCGAAGGCTCTCTTTTCAATAGGTACAACACCGAGGTGTAAGGGAACCCGCGACTCCTTTCCATGGATTGCTCCAATTACCCTTGATACGTATCTTATAATGCTATGTTAAGCGAGAAGGTATCAAGTATCATTTTTGCGTATTTTGCATTACTAAACCTGGGACTGAACCCCGATTTCCTGGGCCACTGACGAACACTCTACCTAGTTTGTGTTTAAATCATCTGTATCAGATAGAAATACTTGAAACCATATTATTTAGTACAAATTATTTGTATTAAAAGTTGTTACTTGAAGAACTAATTGTTGACAAATTCATATAATTATCAAAGAGTATTAGTTACTTGAAACTATATAAATTCTTAAATGAGAACTGACTTGGGTATCAAATAATCCAACAAGTATGCTATGAAACCAACCATTATGTTGACTGTTATCAAAAATAACTTAATGATGAAATACACATTGCCTGCTTTCATTTTACAAGTAGCATTTCTATTTCTTTATGCTGTGTCTTTTAGTCTAATAGAAAGTAGACCTTAGCAGTGTGTGGCACAATAATGTGCATTCATATATATATATATATATATATATATATATATATATATATATATATATATATATGGATGTATGTGTGTGTATTTAAGGATGGGTGATCAAAGAACAGATCTTATCTTCAGCATCTTTGAGCAGTGTCAGTATGTCTTTAAGGTCTTCCTTTGTCTATTTTGGCGGGAAGACCATACAAAGAGTTGTGCCCGTGTGAAACTGCGAGACCGGATACAAGGGGCGAAAAAAGGACGAAGGGATTTGGTCAGTTAGGAGTGGGACTCCGGTAGTAAGAGAGTCAGACATTCAGGGCCCAGGACACTGGGCTGATGGGCCGAGGCTAGGACGCTAAGCCTAGTTGTCAAGAAAAAGACTCGAGGCAGTGAAGTCTAAGATGCAGTGACAAAGAGAAATGGAATATGATGACCAGATGAGTCAGCATTTTTGGTAGCTATGTAGGATTTTCGCTAAGTTCCCGCAATAGCCATACATAACTCGCTGAGTGCAAAAAATATCACAGACCTCGACTTCTTACGTTTTGCCGTCCTAAATTCGTGTTTTATCTTTTCTTCATTCCACCCTCTGTTTGTTTTCTATCGTTATTTTTTGTTCATCTTGTGAAATTTCCCTCAGCCAGGTGGGAAAAGCAATAACAGGCTCCATATCACTAGGCAATCGAACGGCTAACCAACCTCGCCATGTGGGATATTGTCATATGTTTTTAAATATATGTATTCTAAATGTCCAAAAGAAAAGTTGTTGTTCGGCTGATGATATGTTAGGTTATTCCGAAAATAATGTCCGATTTTAGAATAAACCTTTATTCTTAAATTAATTAATTTAAACAGAGTTTAATCAGTCAAAATATAATCCCTGAGAATCTATGGATTTCTGTTATCGATTAACAAGATTACTTATGCCTGTGCGATAAAACCCAGGAGTTTTGATGACAAAAATATCTTTAAATGCAGTTTCTACTTCTCCTTAAACAACCCAAGAAGGTTGATATGACATTAAACAAACAAACAAAAAAATCAAACCAAACATTAAATTTTGCTAAAATCAAAAGAGAAATAATACTTAAGCAATGTAATTTTGTTGTTGTTTTTTTAAATTTCAAATCAATATATCATATAAAAATGCTTAATAAATTTGTATATATAAACATGTTTAGCATTTTACTAGAATTAATAAGAGTACAAGATTTGTATGGTGCATTTTTGTGCATATCAAAACAGGCATTTCCGAATGAGTCAAAAATGTTTAGCTCCTAACACATCCCTATCGTCAATAGAGAAGAGAAAAGAGCTTTAAGGAAAATTATTCTCGCATTAACCCTACACAAGCTGTATTAAAAGCAATACTTTTTACATCCATTGTCAACCTTGACAAGGACTAGCAAGTGAAGAGCTAAGACAGCAAGAAGAACTTTATAACATCATTGGTGATGTGGACATGCATACATAGAAAAAAACATTTTCAAATTAAGTCGCTTCTTATTTTAACACTAAAAATATCTTTGAAATAAAGAAAAGATTTTGTTTTTGTTTTGTTTTTTAGTCTATCTTTTTGCTTTTAGTTTTTTTTATTTATTTATTCATTTATTTGTCTCATGTTGTGCGCTTTTCATATTTCTTTTTATTTGGCTGAGGCAATTTTTCCAAATTTAAATGCAGACATGACTTCCAAGCAGATTTGATAATATTTCTAATGCAATGCATGAGGCTATTAAAAGAGGTAGCCATTTGCTGTAGTTTTTATTGGTTATCCTTATTTAATTAATTTTATTCAATGAATTCTAGCTTGCATTTCTTACTTCAATCCTGGATTTTATTTATATATATTTTTGGATTTCTTTTATTACATCTTTTTGTTATCTCTTTTAAGCTGTTTTATTAAATTATTTTTTTTAATAATTATCTCCATCTGGCCGGGTTTATTCTTCCTTCCTTTCTTCCTCCTTTCCCTCTTTTCTTTTTTATTTTTTTTTTGGTGGGGGGGAATTCTTATGTTTTTTTACTTCATAATAAATTTTCTTCCTCTCTTGAGAATTTTATTAATTCTTTCATTCTTTCCTTTTTTCCTCTTTCATTCATTCATTTTTTCTCTTTATTATTTCTTTTGCTCTTTCGGTTTTTTTTTGGTGGGGGGTTTCGCTACCTTCTTATTTCTTATTTTTCTTTTACTTTTTCTTCTATTCGTGGATATTTATTTGAGTAATTTTAAAAAAGTTTTTAAAGTTAAATTCTACATTATTATCTAAGTTTTGCAGCAACATGGCATCTCACTAATTGTGAGAAACCTTCATGAACAAGAGCTCCTATCTTCTAATGAAGACTAAAACCTTTTGCGTCAAAACCACCTTGTTTCAATAAGTACGAATACCAAATTTTGTTCAGGGCGCAACAGAAATATTTCTCACACTTGTGTGGAGCAAGTGAACTTAGGCAAGTGACAATAGTAGCTCCATACAGCCAATGTATGAACTTTTTTTCAGATATGATCAAATACGATGATGGCTGTATTTTTAAATGTTGACAAAAAGGCCAACAGTCATGTTTGGCGGTATTTTTGCAACTTTGGGGCAAATAGTATCCTTTTAATTTTTTCAGTGGCTTTCTTTTAATCAATGAGACTATAGCATCAATTTTCTATCCGGAATAGCATCATTTCTACGTAACATGAAATAAGCACGAAAAGCTCTCTCTCAGATTCACCAGCCTTAAGAAACGTATCAACAGCAAACCACAGTGTGTATCGGTCCAAAGCATAATCATTACTGATGGTATCTGAAAAATAACGGTAAGATATTAGCTTGTTAGAGCTACCATTATCGCTTGCCTGATCTTCTTTGCACAACACAGGTGACAGTTTAAAATTTGGGAGATATTTCTGCCGCACCTTGTACTTCTACACTCTACAATTTGGCCGTCTGTAGAGGACATGCAAGCTACTTCTACCTAATTATTCAATACACTTATGAATTATATCATCAAAACATCAATATAAACTGGCCTACCTCATAACTCTGATATTTTTAAATTTACCAAAAGCATAAAATGTTGGTGCTTGAGCACAGGTTAACTCCAGGCTATTGAATAATTCCTTTTCAAATAAGGGATACCTTTCTCTCACCGTGTCAGCGAGACATCGTATATGCTAATAGCATCTACGGAGGAAGATAAAGACCCCCGCCCGCGCTAAAATGTGGTATCCGGAATATAGCATTAAGTTTCAGTTCTGGAACCCTAGAGAGTGTCGAGTACTTCTTTATTATCATTACTCCCTGATATATCTTTGCCTGGAGTAGTAATGCCTGTAAGAGTCAAATCTTATTCGTGAAACAGATCTTTTTGAAAATTATTTGTATTAGATGCAAATACTTGAAATCATATAACTGTGTGCAAATTATTTGTATTTGATAGGAATACTAGAAACTAATGATTGTTATGAAATAGAAATAATCATTTAAAACTATATAATTGTTAATGAATTAATGGTATTAAATTAGAAAACTTGAAATCAAATAACTATGCAAATTATTTGTATCAGATAAGAATACTTAAAATATATTACTGTGTGCATATCATTAATGTTTGATATAAATAATTGAAACCATATAACGGTTGTTTGGTTGGTTGGTTGGTTGGTTGGTGGTTGGTTGGTTGGTTGGTTGGTTTTTATGACATCAATATTTCAAGGTTATTCAATGTCATATTTTGTTTATCGATATATTTACTAGGATTTGTAAACAAATAGTTTGGAGGTAACATTTTTAAAGGAACCAGTGCTTGTTATTGTTTTTTTGTTTTTGCACACAGTTAATCAGTTAAACAGTTTCATTCGAGATCGCTTGTTTGTGCACAGTTAAATGAATATTCACATATGGTTTATAAGTGAATAGTTTGTAAGTAATTTCATCTTTCAAAATTTTATTCATTTGTTTGTACAGAATTAAGTTTATTGTTTTCACAGTTAAATGGTTTTAAGTGTTGATAACACAAATAATTCTATTAAGTATTTGTCATTTATTGGCACACATTGAAGTGGGTTAAAGTAGTATTGCTATTTAACTCTAATAATTCTATTCAACACCATTCATTTGTACAATGTTAAAGGGTTCCAAGTATTGCTATGTAATAAAAAATAATTCAATTTTTGCAAACAAGTAAATGTTTCAAGTATTACTGTTCAACACAATAATTCTATTCCCCATACCTCATTCATTTGCTCACAGTTAAGTGATTCAAAGGATTGCCCAGTGGCACTAACGATTCAATAAAACATCAATTATTTGTTTGCGCACAGTTAAGTGGTTAAACAGTTCTATTAGACCCATAGATGGGACCCTAACAGGTACTACCACTCCGGGTCAGAGTAGATCTGGGAGCAATGAAGGGGTACTCCACATTCCCCAGAGTTCAAGGACTTAGCTTCACCATTTGTTAGTTTGGTGTCAAAACCTGGACACTCTTTGGTGGGGGAGTATCTTGACCCTTTGCAGATATACAGTTGGTTTATTCTACAACACCAGTTGACTAGGCTGCATATGGATGTGATTATTATTCTTAGATGGTAATATTTAATCTGAACCATGTAAAAGTAAAGTTGGTGACCTTAGTCGTGGGTGACCTGGAAACTCCCATTTCAATAGCTATACTCCATTCCCTGGATTGCTCCACTTCACCCTTGATCCGTACCTTATAATACTGAGTGTTAAGCAAGGCGGCATCAAGTACCATTTTTGATTCTTTAGTATGACTCGACTTGGGATTGAATCCCGGTCTCCCAGACCATTGGCAAACACTCTACTCATAAGGCCAAAGGACCGGGACAGTTCGTATTGATTCATTTGTTTGTTTCTTTGTGTGTTTGTTTGTTTGTTTGGGTTTTATAGCATATCAACCTTCGTAGGTTTTTAATGCCAAATCCATTTTATACAAATAATCAGTTCTATTTCAAATAATTCAATTTAGCATGAGTACAAAGTTTAATTGTCAAAGACATTTCTATTTCAAACAATTCCGTTTAGTCAAACAGTTCTAATTCAAACAATCCAGTTCAGTATAAGTATATTTTTGTTTACAACACTTAAATGCCAAAACAGTTCTATTTCAAACAATTCAGTTTAGCGTAAGTACAGTTTCAATGTCAAAACAGTTCCGTTTCAAACCAATCAGTTTAGCATACAAAAACATTTCCATTTCAAACAATTCAGTTTAGCATAAGTACGTAGTTTAAATGTCAAAAGAGTTCTATTTCAAACAATACAGTTTAGCATAAGTACTCAGTTTAGTTCTATTTGACCCATAAATAGGAACCTATCAAGTGCTACCACTCCGGGCCAGAATAGACCTGGAAGCGATGGCAATGAAGGGGTACTCCGCATTCCCCAAAGCTCCAGCGTTACTGGAACCTCAACATCAGATTGTTTAATGTCATAACTAGGACACTCGTTAAGGAGGTCTTACCTTTCTGCAGAGATGCGGTCGGTGTATTCCACAGCCCCAACCGACTGAGCAATGTTGGTATTGAATAGGAATACTTGATACCATATATCTATTCAAGCAAATGTCTTTTATAATAAAGAATTTTTTATTTTGTCTATGATACAAGACATTTGTTTGAACAGTTATATGGTATAAGTGGACTGTTGAAAACATATCTATGATTGTAATAAAGTATTTACCAATGAAACGAATTACAGCATTAAATAATCTTTAAGGGGTTGATATGCCGTTAAATAAACCAAACCATGACTTTCACAA